>JBCNJP010008413.1:0-40751 GCA_039602395.1 Deinandra increscens subsp. villosa
ATACTCCTTCGTTATGTAATCATTCAACATGATTCAATGACAAAACTTCCGTCTCATCTATAGAAACGATCCTTATACGGTTTTTCAGTTGGTATCAGAGCTGTTGGCTCTTTCTATGGTGGAAATCTATTGTTTTTCTTCATTTTGAGACGTTAAACCTTCGGTTAGGGGTGATTGGAAGTGTTTCTGTTTGGTTTTTAATCAATCGAGTCTTCCTGAGTCATGTTTTTACCTAACAGAAGCATCTGGATGTTCAAATTCGATCAAATTCTGAATCTAGTGAGTTTTTCCAAAAATTTTTTGGTTTTTCACGTTCGGCCGAACTCCACGTTCGGTGTAACCGCTCCGAACTCCAGGTTCGGAGTACGCTCGGCATAACCGCTCCGAACTCCAGGTTCGACCGGTCCGAAGGTCAGGTTCGGCCCTTGGACCCCGCCAGGGGCTGCCGCCCCTTGGACCCCGCTTCTCAGGGGCGCTGCCCCCGAACCCCCGTTAGATGGGAATTTCAAAGAAGCGGATCAGTTATCGAGTTTACCCTTGATTCGGTAGCTGTGGGGTGTTAGGTTTGAAGAAAATCCAGATTCCGATACTTGTTACGAGTTAGTGATCGAATTTCAAGAAATGAGTTTGTGAAGTAGTCATTGTTGTTCTTGATGATGGACAGAGATTCAAGAATACGTGTTTCTGATGATGGACAGAGATTCGGAGACATGGTTATGATTACTTGGGAACATTTGTCGGAGATTATCTTTCTACACAAACAAAGATTGAATGAGATTAAAGATTCCGTTGTGGGCCACTTGAGTTTATCATTCCACTACAAGAATGCGGGGTTGGAATCATAAGAAATTGAAGATTTGAATATGTCACTTGTTTAGGGGGAAATCGGGGACCCTAAAAACTTTCAAAGTTTCATAATTGAAAAAGTGAATATTCAAAAGCAATCAATTCAGGGTTGATAGTGATTTTTGATCTTCATGGAAAGGTGGTATATTCTGATGTTCGTGCGAACTGATACGTCAAAGTTTTCGGTTAAGGTTTGGAACTCTCTGTCATATGCCCGATACTTTCTTGAGTTGTCGAAAGACTTGGTCAGATTCCAGTCTGCAACGAGATATACGTTTACCGGAGTAATATATTGGGATGGATTTGATGCTGAGAGGGAATTTTCGTGATTGAAGATGCTGATCGTGTCTGTTTTCATAAAGATCAGAATGGGTTACAATTCGGTGAAGATTGAAGATTATTATCAAGATGCAGTGATGTTCGTGTGTCTTTACAATTTCCGGATACAACTTATGAAGTGAACCATTATCATACATGCCGGTTCCAATTGGATGGTTGTGCTTGAAGCTAGGGGGAATTTTATTGGTTGTGGAGATTGTACAAGATTCGAATTGTGTCCTGCATACCTGATGATTCGGTCAAGGGGAGTTTGCTAAAGATAGAGATGTCTGCAGCAAGCTGACTGAAGATTGCTAGAAGATCAATGTCTGGATTCGACAGTAACGTCCAAGGGGGAATTTGTTAGTGCATGAACCTTGTGTGGCCGTTACTGTTCGAATTGTCAAACAGACTGATTTGTCGAAGACATGAACTGAGGTCCGAACCTCAGCCGAACTCTAGGTTCGGAGTTGGCCGAACTTTGATGGCCGAACTCCAAGTTCGGAAGGAGTTCGGACAGAGTTCGGAGGTGCCGAGTTCGGACCTTATGAAGAAGTATAAATAGATTCGTCTTTTTATTTCTTTGTAAGTTTCTGTCTTGTTTCTGTGTGTTGAGAGGGGAGGTTCTGTCCGACCTCCCCCAGAGCTTAATCGTTGTATACTCCTTCGTTATGTAATCATTCAACATGATTCAATGACAAAACTTCCGTCTCATCCATAGAAACGATCCTTATACGGTTTTTCAACTAGATCTCCCACCTTAAATCTTCTGATCCTCACATGCTTGTTGTAGGTCTTGGAAATTCTTTGTTGATAGGCTTCCATCCTCCAGGCTACTTGATCTCTTAGTTCATCCAGGGTATCTAAGTCTTCAAACAGGGACTGATCATTCGAATCCTGGGTCTGAGAACTGACCCTGAATGTTGGGACCACCATTTCGGTTGGGATAACTGCTTCAGTACCAAAGACCAAGGAAAATGGGGTTTGGCCTGTGGCGTTCTTGGATGTGGTCCTGTCTGCCCATAGTGCCAAGGGTAATTCTTCTGCCCATCTTCCCTTCTTCTCTTTCAACCTCTTCTTCAAGTTGTTTATTATAATCTTGTTGCTTGATTCAGCCTGGCCATTGGCTTGAGGATGCACTGGTGTCGATGTTATCATCTTTAGGCCCCAGGATTCACAGAATCCTGTGGTTTTACTCCCAATAAATTGGGACCCATTATCACAGACAATCTCAGATGGTACTCCAAATCTTGTTAGGATGTTTCTTTTAATAAAGGATATAACTTCTTTTTCCCTGACTTGGATGTATGCCTCAGCTTCAATCCATTTTGAGAAATAATCTGTCATGGCTAGCATGAATACCTTTCCTCCAGGGGCCTTAGGTAATTTCTCAACAATGTCCATTCCCCATTTCATGAAGGGCCAGGATGCTGGAATGGGATACAATGGTTCTGCAGGCTGATGAGGGACATTGGCATGTCTTTGACAGGCGTCACATTTCTGGGAGAAATCCTGGGAATCCTTCCTCATGGTGGGCCAATAATACCCTGTTCTCAAAATCTTGGACATCAAGGACCTGCCCCCTGTATGATTTCCACAATCACCCTCGTGGATATCCTTGAGCACTTCTTGGGCCTCATCCTTCTCCAAGCATCTCAGATATGCGCCTGCAAAAGATTTTCTATACAATATGTCTTTAATAATTACGTACCTGGCTACTCTTACTCTGAATGCACGGGCATCCTTCTCGTCCTCTGGAATAGTACCATCCTGCAAATTTTGAATAATTGGTCTGGTCCAGGATTCATTCTGAGTAGAAGAATCCTGGGTACTGGATACCAGGATTTTATCTGCTGTATCAGAATCCTGGGTATCTGTACCTTGGTCTATAGCTGGTGTTAGTATACGAATTATAGGAACATGAGTGTCTTCAAGTGCTTTGAATGCGGAGCCTAGGTTTGCCAATGCATCTGCTTCGGCATTCTCCTCCCTTGGTACTTGTTGAATATTAAAATTTTGAAAATCCTGGGACATTCTTTTTACCACCTCCAAGTATTTGATTAATTTCTCTCCTTTAGCTGCGTAGGTCCCATTAAAATGGTTAGCTAAAAGAAGAGAGTCAACATGTACCTGGATGTGCTGAATTCCCAAGTGTAATGCTAAGTGTAACCCAGCAATTAGGGCTTCATATTCAGCTTCATTGTTAGTTGCTTGGAATCCACATCTAACAGCCTGGGGTATTATGTCCCCCTGTAGCGATTTCAGTACGATTCCTAGGCCTGTACCCCTGACATTTGATGCTCCATCAGTGAACAAGGTCCAGTACCTTGAAATTTCTTCTTGTTGAAGCTGCTGGAATTCATGGTCTGCCTCTTGATGTATGTCAGTACTGAAATCAGCCACAAAATCAGCTAGAGCCTGTGATTTTATAGCTGTTCTGGCCTCGTAGATCAGATCATATGCACTCAGCTTCTCCGACCACTTAGCCATTCGACCTGACATTTCTGGTTTTCTCAAAACGGACTATATAGGGTAGTTAGTTCTAACATGAATTGTATGAGTTTCAAAATAGTGTCTAAGTTTAGTAGATGCCATACTTAGGGCTAAAATAAGTTTTTCAAGGTGTGAGTACCTGGATTCAGCATCAAGTAAACTTTTACTTACGTAATAACAGGGTGTTGCTGACCTTCTGCATCCTTGGTTAGGACTGCGCTTACCGTATTCCTGGAAACTGCTAAGTACAGGGACAAGGGCTCCCCTGGATTAGGCTTCATCAACAAGGGTGCCGTGGACAAATATGTCTTCAAATCCTGGAACGCCTTCTCGTGCTCTTCTTTCCATTCGAATTTCTTGTTCTTCTTTAGGATGTCATAGAATCCCTGCATCTTTCCGAGGATTTTGATATAAATCTATTCAGGGCAGCAATTCTACCTGTAAGTCTTTGAACGTCCTTGGTGCTGGATGGTGATTGCAGGTTGGCAATTGCCCTGATTTGCTCTGGTCTCGCCTCTATACCTCTCTTGGTTACCATGTACCCCAGGAATTTGCCTGCTCCGACCCCGAAATGACACTTTTCTAGGTTTAGCTTCATGTTGTATTTATCCAGGATGTCGAAGGAATCCTTAACGTCCTGGACATGGTCATTGATGACCCTGGATTTTACCACCATGTCGTCGATATACACCTCCATCGTGTCCCCCAGTTTTTCTTTGAACATCATGTTAACCAATCTTTGGTACGTTGCCCCTGCATTTTTTAGTCCAAAGGGCATAACTATATAGCAATATATACCTGTTGGTGTTATGAATGCTGTGTCTTCTTGATCCTGGGGCTCCATCTGAATCTGCTGAAATCCTGAGGTGGCATCCATGAAAGTCAACATTTCATGGCCTGCCGTTGCGTCAACCATGGAATCTATATGTGGTAGAGGGAATAGATCTTTCGGGCATGCACGGTTCAGATCCGTGTAATCCACGCATACCCTCCATTTACCGTTTTTCTTACTTACCACCACCACGTTGGCTAACCACCTAGGAAATTTCACCTCTCTAATCATCCTTGCTTTCAGTAGTCTGTCCACCTCGTCCTGGATTATGACGTTCTTTTCTGGCTCAAACTTTCTCCTATTTTGATGTATGGGCCTGAAAGAGTTATCAATTCCAAGTTTATGTGTAATAACGGATTTAGAAATACCTGTCATGTCTTCGTGGGACCAAGCAAAGGGTGACATCCTGGTCTTGAGCAGGTGCACTAATTGTTCCTCTATTGGCCCTGGAATATTAGTTCCAATTTAGACTTTCTTCCCTGGATTTGAAGGATCTAGCTCAATAGCTTTGACGTCTTGCTCCTTCGCTTCCAGGGTTTCCCGGGCCTTTTTATTTAATTGCTATCCTTGTCTTTGTTTAGAGGATATTTTCATTGATGTCGTGTAACACTCCTTGGCTTCTTGCTGGTCGCTGTGGACTGTGATCACACCCCAGGGAGTTGGCAGCTTCACGCATTGATGGTACGTCGAGGGTACAACCCTGTTGTCGTGAATCCAGGGTCTACCCAGGATTACATTGTACCCTGATGGTGCGTCCATCACACAGAAACGCTGAACTGAATTGAGCCCTTCTACGTAGACCGAAAGCTTGATTTCACCCAGAGTATTCTTTGTTTTGCCACTGAAACCCACGATCAAGATTCTCTTCACTATGTTGTTGGCGATGTGAAGTGTTATCACCAACCCATCATGATGAGGGTCTATGATATCGCGTTTATCGTCTTTCCCGAATGTAATTTCCTTGACATCAGGTTGAACAGAGCTCTTCCTGGGTCTTCCCTTTCTCTCTGACTTGGATTCCTTGGCATGTCTTTTCGCTACAGAATAGGAGGTACCACAAATGTCAGAACCACCAGAAATAAAGTGTATTACCTTGGCATCTGGAGGCGGTGAGGACGCTCTTTCAAGACGGCCATCAGAATGTCCAAAATCCTGGGACCTTGCACCACTATCCCTGGATTTTGGGTTCCGTTCCCTGGACTTATCCTTCTTCTTTCCCAGAGGCTCCTTCAAGTAGCCTTTGCCAAGTAGATAGCTTATTTCTCTTCTCAGGGCCATGCAATCCTCGGTCTGGTGACCAAAGTCTTCATGGTAGGCACACCACTTGGACTTATCCTTCCAAGTAGACGGTTTATCGTTCTTCTTGGGCCACCTTGCTTTGTCTCCGAGGTCCTGCATAGCAAACATAACACCAGAAATATCAGTAGTAAAGCAATAATCATTAAGGGAAGGATATTCTTCTTCCTCTTCATCATGTTCCACACTATTCACTCGTCGTTCATCGGGCCTTGAGTATGGTTTAGATCGCTGTGGCCTAGGATGTGAGGATTCTGATTTCCTGTTGGAGTTGTTGATTCCTGGGGAGGATTCACCCTTTCCCAGGATTTTCTTGTCCTCCTCCAGCCTGATGAAGCGTATGGCCCTGTGACGAACTTCGTCCATGTTGTGACATGGGTTCATGACCAGATCTTGATAGAATGGTGAGTCTTTGTTAAGTCCCATCTTGAAGGCCTGAACTGCAGTTGCCATGTCCATGTTTGGTATCTCCAAGGCTTCTCTGCTAAACCTGCTAACGAAATTCCTTAGGGTTTCACCTGCATTCTGGGTCACCCTATACAAATCACTTGTTAGTTTTTCAAATCTGCGGCTGTAAGAGAACTGATTGTTAAATAAATTAATTAAATGTGAAAATGAAGTAATAGAGTAAGGAGGAACATTCAGGAGCCATTTCAAGGCTGCTCCTGTCAAGGTAGATCCGAATCCTTTGCATAGGCATGCCTCCTTAATTTCAGGGGGCATATAAATAACCTCCATTCTTTCACGATACTGTGCCACATGTTCTTTAGGGTCTGTTGTGCCATCGTAAGGTTTCATGCTAGGAGTTTGAAACCTTTTGGGTATTTCCACGTCACAAATTGGTGGAGCAAACCTGGACACTCTATGACTTGCTGGTCCAACTTCAGGGATAGGCTGCACAACTCCTGGGACACTTGAAATCATTCTCTTGAGTTTTTGGATTTCTCGTTCCATTGATGGGCTGATCCCTGAATCCTGCACTGAATTATTAGTATTAGCATAATGGGTGAAAGTTTGAGGGATGTTACCAACATCCTGGGGTATGTTTGTCCCAGGATTAATGACTGGTTCTCTGATGGTAGTCATTCTGGATAAATTAGCATGGGCCATTTGAGCAGGGAAGGATATTGAACTCCTGTCCAGTGGGGTGACACCTTCATGTACCTTGAAATTGTTTCCAGGGGTATTGAAATTCAGAATTCTGGGGTCGAGTGGCGACGGCTGAACCGACGTGGCCATGGGTAACTCTGATCTTAAGCTCGTCAATTGGGCCATGAATTTCTGGTTCACCTTCTGTTGGAGTTCCATGTGGCGCTCCAACTTACCGAATGTGGCTAGGATATCAGTGTCAGATATCAAGACAGGGTCATCTGGGATGTTTTCAGTTTCGATCACTTCATGGTTGACTATCGGCCCGTCACTGCGGGTAGCTGAAGTTGAGGCATTAAACCCTGGAGCCGATGAAGTGACTCCACTTGTCGAAATACTGGTCCTTGGACCTGGTTGGGCAACTCCAGTTGTTGAAGCAGTTACAGCAGAAACTGAGACATTCGAGGTGTTCATTTGTGTCGACATTTTTTGATAGATTTTGGTAAAAATCAAGTTTTATGACAAATCTGAAAAGAGTTTGACAAAAAATTGACACCAATTGCCCCACGGTGGGCGCCAAATTGTTTTGGCTAAAAATTACTGAAGCAAAATTAATAAGAATTGAATCAAATAAGATTGTGAGGTTTGGTGCCTAGGTTTAATATATGAAAACAGTTTGCAGAAATCCTGGGACAATAGTTAAATTCCAGGGACAAAGGATAAAATCCTGGGTAAAAATGTGAATTAAATCAAGAAATCGCTTGATAATTTAGATAACACAAAATGAAACCTTAAATGTAAGCAGGAACACCAAGAATTTTACTAGGGAAAAGCCCTTAGCCCTTAGATGTCTCTAAGGCGCCGCCGGCATAAAAACCCCGGGTAGCGATAACACACGCTACCAATTTATTGATCACGTAAATGTCTGAGTACAATGAGTTTGCAGAGAAATGAGTACGAGAATACAGTTGGTAAAGCTCGAGTGAGCTGAAAAATAAGTCTAAAGGTCCTATTTATATTCCTAGGTCTTCAACAACTTGTCCGATATTCCAGGGATCTTCTCCTCAACGTCTTTTTCAGTTAGTTGACCGAGTTTCCAGCTAACAACCTTTGACCACGTGCGAAATAAGTCTTCAGCTTCTCCTATTCGACCGTTGGTGGACTCCGTCAACCTGTTCTTGATCAGATATAGGCACAAAACGCGTTAATAACAATGTCCTAGCATGCAGGGTCATTTCCACATGCTGGGTCATTCGTAAAATAAGGGTGACTCTGGATTAGAGTCATCCTGGGTCATAATAATGTACAACCAAAATAAATATAGTAAATATGGACTTCCCTGGATTACAGCGACATCCTGGGACATTACCTTACTCCTGATACATTTAGGGTCATTTGAACTTTACCTGTAAAATTCTGGGTCATACGATTCCTGGGTCAATCCTGCCTTAAGCCTATACCTGTACCCTGGATTACCAGCCGAAAATTCAGGGTATAACAGTTATCACAAACAATCTCGGATGGTACCCCAAACCTTATCAGAATGTTTCTTTTAATAAAGGATATGACTTCTTTCGCCCTGACTTGAACTTATGCCTCAACTTCAATCCATTTTGAGAAATAATCTGTCATGGCTAGCATGAATACCTTTCCTCCAGGGGTCTTGGGTACTTTTCCAATGATATCCATCCCCCATTTCATGAAGGGCCAGGATGCTGGAATGGGATACAATGGTTCTGCAGGCTGGTGAGGGACATTGGCGTGTTTTTGACAGGCATCACATTTCTGGGAGAAATCCTGGGAATCTTTCCTCATGGTAGGCCAATAATACCCTGTTCTAAGAATCTTGGACATTAAGGACCTGCCCCTTGTATGGTTTCCACAATCACCATCGTGGATATCCTTGAGTACTTCTTGGGCCTCATCCTTCTCCAAGCACCTCAGATATGCACCTGCAAAATATTTTCTATACAATATGTTCTTAATAATCACGTACCTGGCTATTCTTACTCTGAATGCACGGCGTCCTTCTCGTTCCCTGGAATAGTACCATTATGCAAATACTGAATAATTGGTCTGGTCCGGATTCCTTCTACGTTGAAGAATCCTGGGTACTGGATACCAGGATTTTATCTGCTGTACCGGAATCCTGGGTATCTGTACCTTAGTCTATAGCTGGTGTTAGTATATGAATTATAGGAATATGAGTGTCTTCAAGTGCCTTGAATGCTGAGCCTAGGTTCGCCAATGCATCTGCTTCAGCATTCTCCTCCCTTGGTATTTGTTGAATAATAAAATTTTGAAAATCCAGGGACATTCTTCTTACCACCTCCAAGCATTTGATTAATTTCTCTCCTTTAGCTGCGTAGGTCACATTAAAATGGTTAGCTAAAAGAAGAGAGTCAACATGTACCTGGATGTGCTGAATTCCCAAGTGTAATGCTAAGTGTAACCCAACAATTAGGGCCTCATACTCAGCTTCATTGTTAGTTGCTTGGAATCCACATCTAACAGCCTGGGGTATCATGTCCCCCTTTGGCGATTTCAGTACGATTCCTAGGCCTGTCCCCCTGATATTTGATGCTCCATCAGTGAACAAAGTCCAGCACCCTGAAATTTAACCTGTTGAAGCTGCTGGAATTCATGGTCTACCTCTTGTTGTATGTCACTACTGAAATCAGCCACAAAATCAGCTAGGGCCTGGGATTTTATAGCTGTTCTGGCCTCGTAGATCAGATCATATGCACTCAGCTTCACCGACCACTTAGCCATTCGACCTGACATTTCTGGTTTTCTCAAAACAGACTTTATAGGGTAGTTAGTCTAACATGAATTGTATGAGTTTCAAAATAGTGTCTAAGTTTAGTAGATGACATACTTAGGGCTAATATAAGTTTTTCAAGGTGTGAGTACCTGGATTCAGCATCAAGTAAACTTTTACTTACGTAATATACCGG
Organism: Deinandra increscens subsp. villosa; assembly: GCA_039602395.1. NCBI lineage: Eukaryota > Viridiplantae > Streptophyta > Magnoliopsida > Asterales > Asteraceae > Deinandra > Deinandra increscens. The sequence goes on from JBCNJP010008413.1 coordinate 9,832, forward strand.
GTGTTGCTGACCTTCTGCATCCTTGGTCAGGACTGCGCTTACCGTATTTCTGGAAACTGCTAAGTATAGCGACAAGGGCTCCCCTGGATTAGGCTTCATCAATAAGGGTGCCGTGGATAAATATAGCTTCAAATCTTGGAACGCCTTCTCGTGCTCTTCTTTCCATTCAAACTTCTTGTTCTTCTTCAGGATGTCATAGAATTCCCTACATCTTTCCGAGGATTTTGATATAAATCTATTCAGGGCAGCAATTCTATCTGTAAGCCTTTGAACATCCTTGGTGTTGGATGGTGATTGTAGGTTGGCGATCGCCCTGATCTGCACTGGACTTGCCTCTATACCCCTCTTGGTTACCATGTATCCCAAGAATTTTCCTGCTCCGACCCCGAAATGACATTTTTCTGGATTTAGCTTCATGTTGTATTTATCCAGGATGTCAAAGGAATCCTTAACATCCTAGACATGGTTGTTGATGACCCTGGATTTTACTACCATGTCATTGATATACACCTCCATCGTGTCCCCCAGTTTTTCTTTGAACATCATGTTAACCAGTCTCTAATATGTTGCCCCTGCATTTTTTAGTCCAAAGGGCATAACTATATAGCAATATATACCTGTTGGTGTTATGAATGCCGTATCTTCTTGATCCTGGGACTCCATCTGAATCTGCTGAAATCCTGAGGTGGCATCCATGAAAGTCAACATTTCATGGCCTGCCGTCGCATCAACCATGGAATCTATGTGTGGCAGTGGGAATGGATCTTTTGGGCATGCGCGGTTCAAGTCCGTGTAATCTACTCATACCCTCCATTTACCATTTTTCTTTCCTACTACCACCACGTTAGCTAACCACCTGGGAAACTTTACTTCTCTGATCATCTTTGCTTTTAATAGTCTATCCACCTCGTTCTGGATTATGACGTTCTTTTCTGGTGCAAATTTTCTCCTCTTTTGGTGTATGGGCCTGAAAGAGTTATCAATCCCAAGTTTATGTGTAATAACGGATTTAGAAATACCTGTCATGTCGTCGTGGGACTAAGCAAAGGTTGACATCCTGGTCCTGAGTAGGTGTACTAATTGTTCCTCTATTGGCCCTGGAATATATGTTCCAATATAGACTTTCTTCCCTGGATTTAAGGGATCCAATTCAATAGCCTTGACATCTTGCTCCCTTGCTTCCAGGGCTTCCCGGGCCTTTTTCTTTAATTTCTATCCTTGTCTTTGTTTGGAGGATATTTTCATTGATGTAATGTAACATTCCTTGGCCTCTTGCTGGTCGCTGTGGACTGTGATCACACCCCAGGGAGTTGGCAGCTTCACACATTGATGGTACATTGAGGGTACAACCCTGTTTTCATGAATCCAGGGTCTACCCAGGATTACATTATACCCTGAAGGTGTGTCCATCACACAGAACCGTTGAACTGAGTTGAGCCCTTCTACATAGACCGGAAGCTTAATTTCACCCAGGGTATTCTTTGTTTCACCACTGAAACCCAAGAGTACCGTGGATTTTGAGATGATCTCTGAATGTGGAATCCCCATCTTTTGCAGAGCCTCCAACTGGATTATGTTTACTGAACTGCCTCCATCGATCAGGATCCTCTTCACAATGTTGTTGGCGATGTGAAGTGTTATCACCAACCCGTCATGATGAGGGTCTATGATGTCGCGTCTATCGTCTTCGCCGCAGAATAAGAGGTACCACAAATATCAGAACCACCAAAAATGAAGTGGATTACCTTAGCGTCTGGGGGTGGTGAGGACGCTCTCTCAAGAAGGCCATCGACGTGTCCAGAATCTTGGGACCTTGCACCATTGTCCCTGGATTTTGGGTTCTGCTCCCTGGATTTATCCTTCTTCTTTCCTAGGAGCTCCTTCAAGTAACCTTTGCTGAGTAGATAGCTAATTTATCTCCTCAGGGCCATGCAATCCTCGGTCTGGTGACCAAAGTCTTCATGGTAGGCACACCATTTGGACTTGTCCTTCAAAGTAGAAGGTCTATCATTCTTCTTGGGCCATCTTGCTTTGTCTCCAAGATCCTGCATAGCAAACACAACACCAGAAATATCAGTAGTAAAGCAATAATCGTTAAGGGAAGGATATTCTTCTTCCTCTTCATCCTGGTCCACACTGTTCACTCGACGTTCATCGTGCCTTGAGTATGGCTTAGATCGCTGTGACCTAGGATGTGAGGACTCTGATTTCCTGTTGGAGCTGTTGAATCCTGGGTAGGATTCACCCTTTCCTAGGATTTGCCTGTCCTCCTTTAGCCTGATGAAGCGTAGAGCTCTATGACGAACTTCGTACATCTTGTGGCAGGGGGTTCATGACTAGGTCTTCATAGAATGGTGAGTCTTTGCTAAGTCCCATCTTGAAAGCCTAGACTGCAGTTGCCATGTCCATGTTTGGGATTTCCAAGGCTTCTCTGCTAAACCTGCTGACGTAATTCCTTAGGGTTTCAGCTGCATTCTGGGTTACTCTATACAAATCACTTGTTAGTTTTTCAAAGCTACGACTGTAAGAGAACTGGTTGTTAAATAAATTAATTAAGTGTGAAAATGAAGTAATAGAGTAAGGAGGAACATTCAGGAGCCATTTCAGGGCTGCCCCTGTTAGGGTGGACCCGAAACCTTTACATAAGCATGCCTCCTTAATTTCAGGGGGCATGTAGATAACCTCCATTCTTTCACGGTACTGCGCCACATGTTCTTCAGGGTCTGCCGTGCCGTCATAAGGTTTCATGCTGGGTGTTTGAAACCTTTTGGGTATCTCCACGTCACAGATTGGTGGAGCAAACCTGGATAATCTGTGACTCGCTGGTCCAACTTCAGGGATAGGTTGCACAACTCCTGGGACACTCGAGATATCTGCTTGAGCTTTTGGATTTCTCGTTCCATCGATGGGCTGATCCCTGGATCCTGCACTGAACTGTTAGTGTTAGCATAATGGACGAAAGTTTGAGGAGTGTTACTGACATCCCGGGTCGTATTTGTCCCTGGGTAACTCTGATCTTATGCTCGTCAACTGGGCCATGAATTCCTGGTTCACATTTTGTTAGAGTTCCATGTGGCGCTCCATCTTACCGAATGTGGCTAGGATATCAGTACTAGATATCAAGACAGGGTCATCTGGGATGTTTTCAGTCTCGATCACTTCATGGTTGACTGTCGGTCCGTCGCTGTGTGTAGCTGAAGTTGAAGTGTTAAACATTGGAGCCGATGAGGAGACTCCACTTGTCGAAATACTGGTCCTTGGACCCGGTGGGGTAACTCCAGTTGTTGAAGTAGTCACAGTAGAAACCGGAACATTTGAGGTGTTCATTTGTGTCGACATTTTTTGATAGATTCTGGTAAAAATCAAGTTTAGGATGAACCTGAAAAGAGTTTGACAAAAAATTGACACCAATTGCCCCACAGTGGGCGCCAAATTGTTTTGGCTAAAAATTACTTAAGTTGATTTAGCAAGATTTGAACCAAATAAGATTGTGAGGTTTGGTGCCTAGGATTAAGATACGAAAACTGTTTGTAAAAATCCTGGGACAACAGCTGAGTTCCAGGGACAAAAGCCGGAATCCTGGGTTAAACGTAAGTTTGATTATGAAATCGATTAAGAAAGTTGATAACACAAATGAAACCTTGAATGCAAGTATGAACACCGAGAATTTTACTAGGGAAAAGCCCTTAGCCCTTAGATGTCTCTAAGGCGCCGCCGGCATAAAAACCCCGTGTAGCGATAACACATGCTACCAATTTATTGATCACATAAATGTTTGAGTATAGTGAATAAGCAGAGAATTGAATACGAGAATACTATGAGTAAAGCTCGAGTGAGCTGAAAGAAACGACTAAGTATCCTATTTATACTCCTAGCTCTTCAACAACTTGTCCGATATTCCAGGGATCTTTTCTTCAACGTCTCTTTCAGTTGGTTGACCGAGTTTTTAGCTAACTTCCTTTGACCACGTGCGAAATAAGTCTCCACCTCATCCCATTCGACCGTTGGTAGACCTCGTTAACCTGTCCTTGATCAGATATAGGCACAAAATGTATTAGTAACAATGTCCTAGCATGCAGGGTCATTTCCACATGCTGGGTCATTTGTACAATAACAGTGACCCTGGATTATAATAATCCTGGGTCATAATAATGTATGACAAAAGTAAAATAAATATAAACTTCCCTGAATTATGATGACATCCTGGGACATTACCTCAGTTCTGATACATTCAGTTAAATTCTGGGTCATACAATTCCTGGGTCAATCCTGCCCTAAGCTTATACCTGTACCCTGGATTACGAGCCGAAAACTCAGGGTATAACACTTCTTTTTCACAAATAACACGGGAGCTCCCCAAGGTGAAGAGCTAGGTCGAATGAAACCCTTATCCAAAAGTTCTTGTAGTTGGCTCTTCAATTCCTGCATTTCTGATGGCGCAAGTCTATACGGCGCTTTAGCTATCAGGGTCGTTCCTGGTGCCAATTCAATTTGGAACTCCACCTGTCGCTCAGGTGGCAATCCCGGTAGCTCATCCGGAAATACATCGGCGAATTCCGAAACAACGGTTACATCTTCAACCCTTTTCTCGTGAGGGACTTCTACCAAGTTAGCTAGGAAAGCATGGCATCCTTTCTTCATGCATTTGTTCGCCTTGAGCATTGAAATTATCTTCAACGGTCGCGCTTGACGATCGCCCACTATCGTGTGAATTTTCCCGTCCGCGGATTCAACTTCCACAATCTTTTCGTCGCAACGAATATTAGCTCGATGCCGAGTCAACCAATCAATTCGGAGTACAATATCGAATTCACTTAAGGTCATGGGAAGCAATTCTAAATCAAATATGGCATCGTCTAACCTTAACTGGAAATTCTTAACAATTTCAGGAATACTAACTTCTTGCCCATTAGCAGTTTCTACAATATAAGGCCCGATCTAAAGCATGCAATACACATTTCAATTTGGGAATAAAGGTAGTAGAAACGAAACTCCTATTTGCACCAGAATCAAATAACACACTAACATAATTGCCGTTCATAGAAAACGTACTGGAGACGACATCGTCGTTTTTACGTGCCTCCTCAGTAGTCATTATGAAAATTCGAGGCTTACCTTTTGGGCCTCCGCCATCTTTTCCCTTGTTCCTGAATCTGGTGTCATCCCTTGGCTTCGGCCAGTCGGCGATCCGGTGTCCCTTGTCTCCACAGTTATAACACCCCGTGGGCTTCGCACATTGATCAGCATAGTGTCCGATGGTGTTGCATTTGTAACACGTGGGCTTCTCTTTCCTGTAATCCCTTCCTCTGTCATCTCTGCCCCTTCTCTCATCTAGGTGCCCTTTCTTTCCTCCTTGGTCACGACCTTTACCACCAAACTTCCTCTTTCGATCAGAGGACTCCCCCTTATTTCCAGACTGACAATCCCATTCTTCACATAAAGTCCCAGTCAAATTCATTGCTGATTTTAGAGTATGGGGTCGAGAAGCTCTAACATCAGCCCTAATAACGGGGCTCAAACCATAAACAAACCGTCGAATCTTGGTCGACTCTTTCTTCGCCATATGCGGAACCAGATTTAGCAGCTCATTGAACCGATTGATGTAAGTCATGTAGTCTGAACCCTTCATCTCCAGATGAGTAAACTCGTTCTCTAGCTTTTCAGACTCGTGCTCTAGGAGAAACTTTCGCTGAACCAACTTACGAAACTTGGCCCACTCCATATCATAGGCCTTGGTCTTTCCACGCTTATGGAGTTCCGTATTCCACCAGGTCAATGCTGGACCCTTGAACGATTGCGAAGCAAACCTCACTTTATACTTCTCAGCACACTCACTAATATCCAGTGCCCCTTCCACTTCTTCTAACCAGTTAAGGGCTTCAGTGGCGCTCTTATCACCTCGGTAAGTGCCTGGCTTACTAGCCATATAAGTCTTATAAATGCAACCTCTTTCTTCGACTCTTCTCTTCTTTTTCTTACTCTTCTTTTGCTCATGCACCTCCGAGCTGTAGGAATCAGGACTGTGATGGCGACGCCTCTTAGGCTCGATTCGGGAACTGGAAGGCGACTCAACTTCGACAACCTTGTGCCTTTCATACGTGGACCTGCGATGGTGACTTGACTAGGTCCTTTCAGCATATAAGGGGTCTTGCTTTTCTTTGTCATTCTTCTCTACTGCTATCCTCTTTTCTTGAGCAACTAGATTCGGGAATGCAGCAGCAATCCCGTCAGCGATCAATTTTTGAGAATCGATCTTCTTGCTCCTTTTCGCGCTTTTGTTCTGAAGTAAGAGGATTTTCATCCTTCCCATCTACAACATGTAGGGAGCGGTTGTCTTCATCAGCTTCTTTCTGAAGATCGTCAGTATTCTGACGTGTCCTTCTTCCGGTGGTCTTGCTAACACCGGCCTTCATCATCGACTGAAAGTAACACGAGACGCTCGATTAGAATCAACATAAAGGTTCATTTAGACTCAACTGTAACGCATCTGTGACACGGACCAATCTCCACAAGGGTTTTCACACAGACGAGGTATAAGTGCTTGCTCCGGTCTTGCCCCCACGGTATGGATCAACGTGAAGCATCGCTTCAGTTTCATGTCTCAGGGATCTACGGAGGGAACACCCATCGGATACAACCCGGAATAGGGGGAGGGCTCATGAAACTAAGCACCGTCATGACTATTTACGAAAACAGAGGACATAGGGAGTTCTAAGCAATTCCTACTCAAGGCATTACTTAACTTCTAGCTTCAACAAGCTACAATATCCTGAGCACAATGCAATCTAGCACCAATACTGCAAAAAAAAGTCATCACACTTGTTATACCCTGAATTCTCAGCTAATAATCCAGGGGCAGGTATTACCTAGGAATTGTATGACCCTGGATGTTGACAGGTAATGTTTGATGACCCAGGATGATTAACATCAAATGGGAAGGTTTACCTTTATTTTATTTTTCGCTTATATGATCTAATCCAAGGATTGCCCTTATTTTTACAATGACCCAGCATGTGGAAATGACCCTGCATGCTAGGGCATTTCGTTACTAACGGTATCTCGTGCTTTTATCTAAGCAGACGACAGGTTGACAAAGTCGCTCAAACGGTCGAATAAGGACAAGCTGAAGACTCATTTAGCACGTGGTCAAAGTCAGTTGGCTGGAAACTCGGTCAACTAACGGAAAGAGACGTTGGAGAGGAGGATCCCTGGAATATCGGAAGAACAGTTGAAGACCCCTGGAATATCGGACGAATCCTTGGAGCTCTCGGAGTATAATAGGACCTTTAGTCATTCATTTTCAGCTCATTCGAGCTTTACTGATTGTATTCTCGTATTATTCTCTCTGCAAACATCATTGTACTCGACATTTTTCAGTGATCAATAAATTGGTAGCGTGTGTTATCGCTACCCGGGGTTTTTATGCCGGCGGCGCCTTAGAGACATCTAAGGGCTAAGGGCTTTTCCCTAGTCAAAATCTCAGTGTTCTTACTTACATTTCTGGTTACATTTGTGTTGATAAAGTTTCCCAACTGATTTCATAAATAAACCTAAGTTTTTACCCAGGATTCTAGTTGTTTGTCCCTGGAATTCTGCTGTTGTCCCAGGATTATTTCAAATTGTTTTCACATCTGGATTTGAGACACCTAACCTCACATTCAAAATTTGGTTCAAACTTTGCTAATTCAACTTAAGTAATTTTTAGCCAAAACAATTTGGCGCCCACCGTGGGGCAATTGGTGTCAATTTTTTGTCAAACTCTTTTCAGATTTGTCCTAAACTTGATTTTTGCCAAAATCTATCAAAAGATGTCAACACAAATGAACACCTCGAATGTCTCGGTTTCTGCTGTGACTGCTTTAACAACTGGAGTTAACCAACCGGGTCCAAGGACCAGTATTTCGACAAGTGGAGTCACTTCATCGGCTCCAGGGTTTAATGCCTCAACCTCAGCTACGCGCAGTGACGGACCTGTGGTCAACCATGAAGTGATCGAAACCGAAAACATCCAAGAAGACCCTGTCCTGATATCTGATACTGATATCTTAGCCACTTTCGGTAGGTTGGAGCGCCACATGGAACTCCAACAGAAGGTGAACAAGGAATTCATGGCTCAATTGACCAGCTTGAGATCAGAGATTACCCAGAGCCACGACAGCTCAGCCGTCGCCGCTCGATCCCAGAATTCTGAATTTCGATACCCCTGGAACTAATTCCAGGGTACATGAAGCCGTCGCACCACTGAACTGGAGATCAACGTCCTTCCCTGCTCAAATGGCCCATGCTGATTTGTCCAGAATCGACTACCATCAGAGAGCCGATCACTAATCCTGGGACAAACATACCCCAGGATGTTGGTAACACTCCTCAACCTTTCACCCATTATGCTAATACTAACAATTCTGTGCAGGATTCAGGAATAAGCCCATCTGTGGAACGAGAAATCCAAAAGCTCAAGCAAATGATCTCGAGTGTCCCAGGAGTTGTGCAGCCAATTCCCGAGGTTGGGCCCTCGAGCCATAGGATGTCCAGATTTGCTCCACCAATCTGTGACGTAGAGATTCCCAAGAGGTTCCAAACACCCAGTATGAAGCTTTACGACGGCACCACAGACCCAGAAGAGCATGTGGCGCAATACCGCGAAAGAATGGAGATTATTCACATGCCACCTGAAATTAAGGAAGCCTGCCTATGTAAGGGGTTTGGGTCCACCTTAACAGGGGCAGCTCATCAAATGGCTCCTAAACATTCCTCCCTATTCTATTGCTTCATTTTCACAACTAGTTAATTTATTTAACAGTCAATTTTCTTGTAGTCGTAGTTTTGAAAAACTAACGAGTGATCTGTATAGGGTAACCCAGAATGCAGGTGAAACCTTAAGGAACTACGTCAGCAGATTCAGCAGAGAAGCTCTGGAAATCCCGAACATGGATATGGCAACTGCAGTTCAAGCCTTTAAAATGGGGCTAAACAAGGACTCATTGTTTTACGAGGATCTAGTCATGAACCCATGTCATAAGATGGATGAAGTCCGTCACAGGGCTCTCCGCTTCATCAGACTGGAGGAGGATAGGAAAATCCTGGGAAAGAATGAGTCCTCCCCAGGATTCAACAGTTCCAGCAGAAAGTCAGAATCCACACATCCTAGGTCACAAAGGTCAAAGCCTTATTCAAGGCCCGATGAGCGCCGAGTGAACAATGTGGAACAGGATGAGGACGACGAAGAATATCCTTCTTTTAATGACTATTGCTTTACTACTGACGTTTCCGGTATAATGTATGCTATGCAGGATCTCGGCGACAAGGCGAGATGGCCCAGAAAGAGCGATAAACCCTCTACATGGAAGGACAAGTCCAAGTGGTGTGCCTACCACGAAGACTTTGGTCATCAAACTGAAGATTGCATGGCCCTGCGAAGAGAGATCAGCTATCTACTTAGCAAAGGCCACCTAAAGGAACTATTGGGAAAGAAGAAGGATAAATCCAGGGAACAGAATCCAAAATCCAGGGACAACGATGCAAAGTCCCAGGATTATAGACGCTCCGATGACCATCCTGAAAGAGCATCATCACCACCCCCGGATGCTAAGGTAGTTCATTTTATTTCTGGTGGTTCTGACATCTGTGGTACTTCTTATTCTGCAGCAAAGAGACACGCCAAGGAATCAAAATCGGACAGGGACCAAAGACCCAGGAAGAGCTCTATTCAGCCAGATCTCAAAGAAATTACATTTGGAGAAGATGATAGACGCAACATCATAGACCCTCATCACGATGGGCTAGTGATAACCCTTCATATTGCTAACATCGTCGTGAAAAGGATTCTGATTGATGGAGGAAGCTCAGTAAACATAATCCAATTAGAAGCCTTGAACAAAATGGGAATCCCGCACACAGAGATCATCTCGAAATCCACGGTACTTGTGGGTTTCAGTGGTGAAACGAAAAACACTCTGGGAGAAGTAAAGCTTCCAATATATGTAGAGGGACTCAATTCAGTCCAGCGCTTCTGTGTGATGGATGCACCATCAGGATACAATGTAATCCTGGGTAGACCCTGGATTCACGACAACAGGGCTGTACCCTCAACATATCATCAATGTGTGAAGATACCAACACCTTGGGGTGTGATCACAATCAACAGCGATCAACAAGAAGCTAAGGAATGTTACACCACGGCGATGAAGATATCATCCAAACCAAGGCAAGCATAGCAATTAAAGAAGAAGGCCCGGGAAACCTTGGAAGCAAGGGAGCAGGACGTTAAAGCTATTGAGCTAGATCCCTCGAATCCAGGGAAAAAGGTCTATATTGGGACAAATATTCCAGGGCCGATAGAAGAGCAACTAGTGAATCTACTCAGGACCAGAATGTCAACCTTCGCCTGGTCTCATGGCGATATGACAGGTATTTCCAAATCTATTATTACACATAAACTTGGAATTGATAATTCTTTCAGGCCAATACATCAAAAGAGAAGAAAGTTCGCGCCAGAAAAGAACATCATAATCCAAGAGGAAGTGGACAGATTACTGAAAGCAGGGATGATCAGAGAGGTCAAGTTTCCCAGGTGGTTAGCCAACGTGGTAGTAGTGGGAAAAAAGAATGGTAAATGGAGGGTATGCGTGGATTACACGGACCTGAACCGTGCATGCCCGAAAGATCCATTCCCCTTACCTCACATAGATTCCATGGTCGATGCAACGGCAGGCCATGAAATGTTGACTTTCATGGATGCAACTTCAGGATTTCAGCAAATTCAGATGGAACCCCAGGATCAAGAAGACACAGCATTCATAACACCAACAGGTATATATTGTTACATAGTTATGCCCTTTGGACTGAAAAATGCAGGGGCAACATACCAGAGATTGGTCAACATGATGTTCAAAGAAAAGCTGGGGGACACGATGGAGGTATATATCGACGATATGGTGGTCAAATCCAGGGTCACCAGTGACCATGTCCAAGATGTCAAGGATTCCTTTGATATCTTGGATAAATACAACATGAAGCTGAATCCAGAAAAATGCCACTTTGGAGTCGGAGCAGGTAAATTCCTGGGATACATGGTGACTAAAAGAGGAATAGAGGCAAGTCCAGAACAGATCAGGGCAATTGCCAACCTGAAATCGCCAACCAGCACCAAGGAAGTTCAAAGACTTACAGGTAGAATCGCTGCCCTTAACAGATTTATATCAAAATCTTCGGAAAGATGCAGGGAATTTTATGATATCCTGAGGAAAAACAAGAAATTCGAATGGAAGGAGCAACACGAGAAAGCTTTCCAGGATTTGAAGGTATATTTATCCACGGCACCCTTGTTAATGAAGCCTAATCCAGGGGAACCCCTGTCCCTGTATTTGGCGGTGTCCAGAAATACGGTAAGTGCAGTCCTGACCAAGGATGCAGAAGGTCAGCAACACCCTATATATTATGTAAGTAAGAGTTTACTTGATGCTGAATCCAGGTACTCACACCTTGAAAAACTTATATTAGCCCTATGTATGGCATCTACTAAACTTAGACATTATTTCGAAACTCATACAATTCATGTTAGAACTAACTACCCTATAAAGTCTGTTTTGCGAAAACCAGAAATGTCAGGTCGAATGGCTAAGTGGTCGGTGAAGCTCAGTGCATATGATCTGATCTACGAGGCCAGAACAGCTATAAAATCTCAGGCCCTAGCTGATTTTGTGGCTGATTTCAGTACCGACATACAACAAGAAGCAGACCATGAATTGCAGCAGCTTCAACAAGAGGAAAATTCAGGGTGCTGGACCTTGTTCACTGATGGAGCATCAAATATCAGGGGGACAGGCCTTGGAATAGTACTGAAATCGCCACAGGGGGACATGATACCCCAGGCTGTTAGATGTGGATTTCAAGCAACTAACAATGAAGCCGAGTATGAGGCCCTAATTGCTGGGTTACACCTAGCATTACACCTGGGAATTCAACACATTCAGGTATATGTAGACTCTCTCCTTTTAGCTAACCATTTTAATGGCTCTTATGCAGCTAAGGGAGAGAAATTAGTCAAGTACTTGGAAGTGGTAAAACGAATGTCCCAGGATTTTCAAAATTTTAACATTCAACAAGTACCAAGGGAAGAGAATGCTGAAGCAGACGCACTAGCAAACTTAGGTTCAGCATTCAAAACACTTGAAGATACTCATATTCCTATTATTCATATACTAACACCGGCCATAGACCAAGGTATGGATTCCCAGGATTTTGACACACTAGGTGAGACCCTGGTATCCAGTACCCAGGATTCTACTAAGGAATCCTGGACTAGGCCGATTATTCAATATTTGCAGGATGGTACTATACCAGAAACTGAGAAAGACGCCCGTGCATTCAGGATAAGAGTAGCCAGGTATGTAATTATAAAAAATATACTATATAAAAAATCTTTTGCAGGTACGTATTTGAGATGTTTGGAGAAAGATGAAGCCCAGGAAGTGCTCAGAGACATCCATGAGGGTGATTGCGGAAACCATACAGGGGGCAGGTCCCTGACGTCCAAGATCCTAAGAACGGGGTATTATTGGCCAACAATGAGAAAAGATGCCCTGGATTTCTCTCAGAAATGTGACGCATGTCAAAGACACGCCAATGTGCCTCACCAGCCTGCAGAGCCTCTATATCCAATTCCAGCATCTTGGCCCTTCATGAAATGGGGGATGGACATCGTTGGTAAGCTACCCAAAGCCCCTGGAGGAAAGGTATTCATGTTAGCAATGACAGATTACTTCTCGAAATGGATTGAAGCCGAAGCATACGTTCAAGTCAGGGAAAAAGAGGTTATATCCTTCATTAAAAGGAACATATTGACAAGGTTTGGAGTGCCATCTGAGATTGTCTGTGATAATGGCTCTCAATTTATTGGAAGTAGGACCACAGGATTCTGTGAATCCTGGGGCATCAAGATGATAACATCAACTCCAGTACATCCTCAAGCCAATGGCCAAGCTGAGTCAAGCAACAAGATCATCATAAACAACCTGAAGAAGAGACTGAAGGAGAAGAAGGGAAGATGGGCAGAGGAATTACCCTTAGCATTATGGGCAGATAGGACTACCTCCAAGAACGCCACGGGCCAAACCCCATATTCCCTGGTATTCGGCACAGAAGCAGTCATCCCGACGGAAATGGTGATCCCAACATTCAGGATCAGTGGTCAGACCCAGGATTTGAATGACCAGTCCCTGGTTGAAGACTTGGATACCCTGGATGAGATGAGAGATCAGGCGGCTTGGAGAATGGCAGCATATCAGCAAAGAATTTCGAAGACCTATAACAAGCATGTAAGGATCAGAAGATTCAAGGTAGGAGATCTGGTCCTAAGAAAGGCGTTTCAGAACACAACAAATCCAGGAGACGGGAAATTAGCTCCTAAGTGGGAAGGTCCTTATTTGATTGATTCCGAAGCTGGTAAGGGGGCATATTGGCTGGCTAGTATGGAAGGAGACCTATTGCCAAGACCTTGGAATGCGATACATCTCAAAGCATATTTCATGTAAGGCCTTCTGTCCCAGGATTCACTTGCTCAGGTATGTGTTTTATTTTGAAATTTCACAATGGAAATTCAGGTCAGTTCTTCTCACTTAATTTACTTCATTTCCCTTATATGTTTTACGTTCGTTATTTAGTTTCTGATATTAATTACGTGTTACGTTTCATTTTTAAGATTGTTATTTAATGTTTTGAATTTGCTAAGATCTATGTTTTGCAAGACAGATTGCCTAAAATCCAGGGTATCCCAGGATTCAAGGTGTTCAAGGTGCAGGATGATCGGAAATTCAAGGCATACGAAGCGAAGAATACTCAAGGTACTCCAAGTCAACTGCAACAAATGTATTTCTCCTAAGTATTGGGATTGGCCATCTCACTTCCGTATGGGTAAATTTTAAACCCATTCCTAAGGTTTAAGGATTATACGTCCTTCATCCGAATATGGGCTATCACGCCTCGCCTGGAGCGCACGTTGGCAATTTTTGCCTCGCCCGAGACGCACGTGACCCAAGTATGAAACCCTGGGATTGTGAGATCATCCGTGTTAATAGCATTGGTGGCAACCTTGCAATCCAGGGACATATGCGGATCTCTCAAGGTTTAAAACGATTAACGCGTTTTCAAGACGGATTGGTGCTAACGTACCAACTTAAGACACCCGAGGCAATACCCTAGTTCGCCAGTACGGCTTGAGGTGGTCCCTAGAATTCGCCAGTACGGCACCGGGTTTAACCCCAGTATTTAAGGGCTTGACCCCAGAAACAATTCAAAGATCACCTAGTGACCCAGGATTATTAATCTAATCCAGGATTATAACGGTCAAAGCCTAAGAAAATTAACTCCTTGTCTAGTTAATTCTGATTGATATGTTCCTATTACAGGAAACATTCACAAGTTTGCTAAAGCTACGAGGAATCCTAAGATCCTGGGGGCAACCCAGGATTACCAAGGTAAACCCTAGAACCATTCCATATATTGCAAATATCATTCAAATATGTCAAACACAGGTATGTAACTAAAGCAGTTATATTAATAAAACCCAACCTGGGCCCGGAAAAGCTCCGGACATCCCAGGCTGGGACATGTCAAAAGACCATGGATATCACATCCAGGGGTGGGTCATTGTCTTAAACAAAAATAAACCGGGAAACATCATCCGGTATACCATCACATGCATAAAAATAAAATTGTTTTCAAACAAACATCGAACCACAAAAGATAAGAAGGTGACCCCTGTTCTTCAAGCTTCATCCTGGGGCACCTCCTTCGCTTCCTTCTCCTCCGCTGCCTTCTCTGCTGCCTTTGGGTCCTGGGCCGGCTGCTCTCCTCCCTTGGGCTGGTCGATATCCATGGCGTGACCAGCAGAGCCCTTGGATGGGGTGCTTTTGCTGGATCCAGGGCCGATTTCAGGGTCACACCCTGCAGGGATGGTGGCGCCTAAGCTGTGCAGTTTCTTTGCCCAGTCGGACACATCCCAGTTGGGGTTCTGGAACCCCAAATCCCTTGCCTCCTTCGCCATTTTCAGCCTGCACTGGAAAAGGGAGATGCGAGCGATGAGCTTGCCTTCATCGCCCTTGGCGGCTAAAGCAGACTCATGCGCAGCCCGTGCCTCCACTGCCTTCTTCTCAAGATCATGCACTAGACCCAGGTTCTTGTTGGCCACTATCCTGAGCGAGTTCAGCTCCTTGGTCAGGGCATTAACCTCCCTCTTAGCAGCAGCCTCAGCATCCTGGGCTCGCTTCTCAGCGGCCCAGACCATCTCCACGAATCGGCTAGCAATCTGCAAAAGAAGGTAATGCTATTAATATTTATGACCTTGAATTGTTTACCGTGTAGAAAATTCAGGGGTACCCAGGATTAACTTACTTGACGGGAAGAGGCCTCGGCATGGGCACGGAGCTCGGCGGCATCCAGGTTCTCCAGAGATTGCACAACGGGAGCAGAAGCAGTGGCAGTGGCCCTGGTCTTGCGCTTAGTACCAGAAGTCCTGGAGGGAGGAGCTTTGGGAGCCGTCATAGGTTCGGTCTTCACAGAGGTAATGACTTGCAGGTCCTGCTCGGAGTCACCTAGCAGAAAGTCGTCCAGATCAATGTTTTCCAGGTTGACAGGAGTGGCAGCAGCTGAAAAAGCATAAGAAATTAACAGAATCCAGAGAAAATCCTAGGTCCGAAAGGCAGAGTACCAAGATACTTACAACTTGACATGCTGTGGGAGGTAGATGAAGCAGCTTGGTGGAGGTCCGTCCTGAATTCTCGGTCCACTTCGTTGATGCTGAGGAAAGCTTCAAATCTCTCGAACGTCCCAGAATTTGCGGGCCCAATGGAGCTTAAGCTAGGAACTGCAGAACAAGAATCCAAGGTCAGTATTTGAATAAAATAAAATCCTAATCCCTAATGCAGGTAAAAACCTACCATCTACTCTCCATCTAATTGGAAGGCTCATCCCTCCTGGAATTGTGGACCTCTTGACAAAGAAAAATTTCCCTTTCCATTCCTCAAAAAAGGAAGCCCGAGGAATCATCTGAACCTCTTTGCTCAGGGCTTTGAATAGAAATCGATTGTTGCCGTGGGATTTGAGTTCATAACCCAGGGCCAGCTCAGGCAGACCAACCAGGGAATCGAACTCATTGTTCAACCGATCGATGGTACCCAGGATCCTCCAAATGATAGGTAGGGTTTGGGCGTAGGCAAGACCGGTGGCCTTGAAAAACTCGGCCAGGAGGCCGGAGAAAGGATAGGAAAGACCCATGGAGAAAGGAGTGAAAGGAAAGCAGACCCAGGTCTCAGAACAGAAATCCGATCGAACCCTTTTGTCGAAGGGTCTGATCTCAGCGGATTCGGGGAAAAGGCCCGACGACAACAATGCAGCGATGTCGTCGTCGGTAAAGGTGCAAGCTTCGAGCGCTCGGCTCTGCAAGTAAAACTGATCGAGGAAATCCTCGATTCCAGTCTCCTCAGCCGTCGTCTCTGCTCGTATTTTCTTACGGGTCATGATCGAGGAATGATGGAAAAGTTTGGAGAAGAAGTTTACCTGGATGAAGAAAATCGGAAGCTGGAAACGTCGGAGGAAAACCCTTGCTCTCAAGAAATTTGTGTGAAAAGAGAGGAGGGGTTAAAGGTAGTATTTAAAGAAAAGAAGAAGTTACAGAGGTGATGGGAGGTCGCTCGAGACGTGTCATCGTGGATGCGAAATTAACGGACACGATTAAAGATAAGGGGTGATGTGACCCAAAAATTCAAATTTTCACAGCTGTAAGTTCTATCCACTTGCGAAAATTTGGGGGCAATTGTTATACCCTGAATTCTCAGCTAATAATCCAGGGGCAGGTATTACCTAGGAATTGTATGACCCTGGATGTTGACAGGTAATGTTCGATGACCCAGGATGATTAACATCAAATGGGAAGGTTTACCTTTATTTTATTTTTCGCTTATATGATCTAATCCAAGGATTGCCCTTATTTTTACAATGACCCAGCATGTGGATATGACCCTGCGTGCTAGGATTTCGTTACTAACGTATCTCGTGCTTTTATCTAAGAGACAACAGGTTGACAAAGTCGCTCAAACGGTCGAATAAGGAAAGCTGAAGACTCATTTAGCACGTGGTCAAAGTCAGTTGGCTGGAAACTCGGTCAACTAACGGAAAGAGACGTTGGAGGGAGGATCCCTGGAATATCGGAAGAACAGTTGAAGACCCCTGGAATATCGGACGAATCCTTGGAGCTCTCGGAGTATAAATAGGACCTTTAGTCATTCATTTTCAGCTCATTCGAGCTTTACTGATTGTATTCTCGTATTATTCTCTCTGCAAACATATTGTACTCGACATTTTTCAGTGATCAATAAATTGGTAGCGTGTGTTATCGCTACCCGGGGTTTTTATGCCGGCGGCGCCTTAGAGACATCTAAGGGCTAAGGGCTTTTCCCTAGTCAAAATCTCAGTGTTCTTACTTACATTTCTGGTTACATTTGTGTTGATAAAGTTTCCCAACTGATTTCATAAATAAACCTAAGTTTTTACCCAGGATTCTAGTTGTTTGTCCCTGGAATTCTGCTGTTGTCCCAGGATTATTTCAAATTGTTTTCACATCTGGATTTGAGACACCTAACCTCACATTCAAAATTTGGTTCAAACTTTGCTAATTCAACTTAAGTAATTTTTAGCCAAAACAACACTAGATTCCATAACAACACAACCATAAGTCTTACAATGTTTAGCAACCAAATCCAAATACAACACTTAAACATTACAAGTTCTAAACAACCATACGATAGTGTCTGAAACATCACAAATACAACTGAAGGGAAAACATCATAACAACAAGAACCATGAAAAGATAAGAACCACAATCACACTGTGTTATACCCTAAATCTTCGGAGAGTAATCCAGGGTACAGGTATAGACCAGGGGCAGGTATGACTCAGGAATCGTATGACCCTGAATTTGGCAGGTAATGATCGGTGACCCTGAATGTGTCCATAGTAAAGTGATGACCCAGGATGTCGACTTTATTCAGGGAAGTTTACATTCATTTTATTCTATATTAATATGATCTAAAATGTGCATAATCCAGGGTTACCCTTATTTTATAGATGAGCCAGCATGTGGAAAGGACCCTGCATGCTAGGGCATTGTTACTAACGGTTTGTGTGTCTATATCTGATCAAGGACAGGTTGACGAAGTCTACTAACGGTCGCATAAAACAAGCTAAAGACTTATTTCGCACGTGGTCAAAGTCAGTTAGCTGGAAACTCGGTCAACCAACTGAAAGAGACGTTGAAGAGGAGATCCCTGGAATATCGGACAAGTTGTTGAAGATCTAGGAGTATATATAGGACACTTAGACTTAGTTTTCAGCTCATTCGAGCTTTACTCATTGTATTCTCGTACTTATTTCCCTGCGAACTCATTGTATTCAAGCTTTTTACGTGATCAATAAATTGGTAGCGTGTGTTATCGCTACCCGGGGTTTTTATGCCGGCGGCGCCTTAGAGACATCTAAGGGCTAAGGGCTTTTCCCTAGTAAAATTCTCGGTGTTCCTATTTGCATTTCAGGTTGCATTTGTGTTGCTAAGTTTTTTAACGAATTTCATAAGCAAACCAAACTTTTTACCAAGGATTTTAGTTGTTTGTCCCTGGAATTCTACTGTTATCCCAGGATTTCTTCAAACTGTTTTCATATATAAATCCTAGGCACCGAACCTCACATTCATATTTGGTTCAAATTTTACTAATCTTGCTTAAGTAATTTTTAGCCAAAACAATTTGGCGCCCACCGTGGGGCAATTGGTGTCAATTTTTTTGTCAAACTCTTTTTAGGTTCATCCTAAACTTAAATTTGACCAAAATCTACCAAAAGATGTCAACACAAATGAACACCTCGAATGCTTCGGTTCCTGCTCTCAGCACTTCAACAAGTGGAGCCATTCCACCGAGGGTCAATACCTCAACTGCAACCACGCGCAACGATGGGTCAACAATCAACTCCGAACGGATTGAAACGGATAACGTCCATGAAGACCCTGTTCTGATATCCAATGATGATATCCTCTCCTCACTCACTAGAATGGAACGCTACATGGAACGCCAACAAAAGCTGAATCAGGAATTCCTGGCCCAACTAACGAGTGTGAGATCGGAGATACCTAGGGCTGCGCCAGCTCAACCCTCTCCACTTGACCCCAGGATTCTGAATTTCAAGACCCCTGGGAGTAATTCCAGGGTACATGAAGATGTCACCCCATCGAACGGAAGATCAACGTTCTTCCCTACTCAAATGGCCCATGCTGATCTACCCAGGGCGTCTACCATCAGGGAACCAGTCGTTAATCCTGGGACAAATATACCCCAGGATGTCGGTAACACTCCCCAAACTTTCACCCATTATGCTAATACTAACAATTCAGTGCAGGATTCAGGGATCAGCCCATCAGTGGAACGAGAGATTCAGAAACTCAAGCAGATGATTTCAAGTGTCCCAGGAGTTGTGCAGCCTATCCCTGAAGTTGGGCCAGCAAGTCATAGGCTGTCCAGGTTTGCTTCACCAATCTGTGACGTGGAGATACCTAAGAGGTTTCAAACACCCAGCATGAAACCTTATGACGGCACGACAGACCCTGAAGAACATGTGGCGCAGTACCGAGAAAGAATGGAGGTTATCTACATGCCCCCTGAAATCAAGGAAGCATGCCTATGTAAAGGATTTGGGTCCACCCTAACAGGGGCAGCCCTGAAATGGCTCCTGAATGTTCCTCCTTACTCTATCACTTCGTTTTCGCATTTGATTAACTTATTTAACAATCAATTCTCTTGCAGCCGTAGCTTTGAAAA
Source organism: Deinandra increscens subsp. villosa (assembly GCA_039602395.1). Lineage (NCBI taxonomy): Eukaryota > Viridiplantae > Streptophyta > Magnoliopsida > Asterales > Asteraceae > Deinandra > Deinandra increscens. Next base: position 29,691 of record JBCNJP010008413.1, read on the forward strand.
ACTAACAAGTGATTTGTATAGGGTAACCCAGAATGCAGGAGAATCCCTAAGGAATTACGTTAGCAGATTCAGCAGAGAAGCCTTGGAAATCCCAAACATGGACATGGCAACTGCAGTCCAGGCCTTCAAGATGAGGCTCAACAAAGACTCGCCCTTCTATCAAGACCTGGTCATGAACCCATGTCATAAGATGGATGAAGTTCGTCATAGGGCTATCCGCTTCATCAGGCTAGAGGAGGATAGGCAAATCCTGGGAAAGGGTGAATCCACCGCAGGATTCAACAGCTCTAACAGAAAATCAGAGCCCTCACATACTAGGTCACAGCGATCTAAACCATACTCAAGGCCCGATGAACGTCGAGTGAATAGTGTGGACCAGGATGAAGAGGAAGAAGAATATCCTTCCCTTAATGATTATTGCTTTACTACTGATATCTCTGGTGTTATGTTTGCTATGCAGGACCTTGGGGACAAAGCAAGGTGGCCCAAGAAGAACGATAAACCTTCCACCTGGAAGGATAAATCCAAGTGGTGTGCTTACCATGAGGACTTTGGTCACCAGACCGAGGATTGCATGGCCCTGAGAAGAGAAATCAGCTATCTACTTAGCAAAGGCTACTTGAAGGAGCTCCTGGGAAAGAAGAAGGATAAATCCAGGGAACAGAACTCAAAATCCAGGGATAATGGTGCAAGATCCCAGGATTTTGGACACCCTGATGGCCGTCTTGAAAGAGCATCCTCTCCACCCCCGGACGCTAAGGTAATACACTTTATTTCTGGTGGTTCTGACATTTGTGGTACCTCTTATTCTGCAGCAAAGAGACATGCCAAGGAATCCAAGTCGGATAGAGAGGGAAGACCCAGGAAGAGTTCCGTTCAGCCTGATATCAAGGAAATTACATTCGGAGAAGATGATCATACGTGATATCATAGACCCTCATCATGACGGGTTGGTGATAACGCTTCACATTGCCAACAACATTGTGAAAAGAATCTTGATTGATGGAGGCAGTTTGGTAAATATAATCCAGTTGGAGGCCTTGCAGAAGATGGGAATTCTGCATTCAGAGATCATCTCAAAATCCACGGTACTCGTGGGTTTCAGTGGCGAAACAAAGAATACCCTGGGTGAAATCAAGCTTCCAGTCTACGTAGAAGGACTCAACTCAGTTCAGCGTTTTTATGTGATGGACGCACCATCAGGGTACAATGTAATCCTGGGTAGACCCTGGATTCATGATAACAGGGCTGTACCCTCGACATACCATCAATGTGTGAAGCTGCCAACACCCTGGGGTGTGATCACAGTACATAGCGACCAACAAGAGGCCAAGGAGTGTTACACTACATCAATGAAAATATCCTCCAAACAAAGGCAAGCATAGCAATTAAAGAAAAAGGCTCGGGAAGCCCTGGAAGCAAGGGAGCAAGACGTCAAAGCTGTCGAGTTGGACCCCTCAAATCCTGGGAAGAAAGTCTATATTGGAACAAATATTCCAAGGCCAATAGAGGAACAGATAATACATCTACTCAGAACCTGAATGTCAACCTTCGCTTGGTCCCATGACGACATGACAGGTATTTCTAAATCCGTTATTACACATAAACTTGGAATTGATAACTCTTTCAGGCCCATACACCAAAAGAGAAGAAAATTTACACCGGAAAAGAACTTCATAATCCAGGAAGAGGTTGATAGACTCCTAAAAGCAAGGATGATCAGAGAAGTAAAGTTGACCAGGTGGTTAGCCAATGTGGTGGTAGTTGGAAAGAAAAATGGTAAATGGAGGGTATGTGTGGATTACACAGACCTGAACCGTGCATGCCCAAAGGATCCATTCCCGCTACCACACATAGATTCCATGGTCGATGCTACGACAGGCCATGAAATGTTGACTTTCATGGACGCTACCTCAGGATTTCAGCAGATTCAGATGGAACCCCAGGATCAGAAAGATACGGCATTCATAACACCAACAGGTATATATTGCTATATAGTTATGCCCTTTGGACTAAAAATGCAGGGGCAACGTACCAGAGATTGGTTAACATGATGTTCAAAGAAAAACTGGGGGACACGATGAAGGTGTATATCGACGACATGGTGGTGAAATCCAGGGTCATCAATGACCATGTCCAGGATGTTAAGGATTCCTTCGACATCCTGGATAAATATAACATGAAGCTAAATCCAGAAAAGTGCCATTTTGGAGTCGGAGCAGGCAAATTCCTAGGATACATGGTAACCATAGAGGTTGTTCGGATAGAAACCGGGTGGAAACGGGTAGTTTTGTGAGCAAAGATGTGAGTTAAAAAAAATTTGAAAAAAAAAATTTGCGTCTTGAGTCAGTTGTTTATTTTTAGTGTGTTTAATTGAGTTAAAAAAAAATTTTGAAAAAAAAATTGAAAAATTGTTCAAAAATGTCCGAGATTCTGGCTGCAATTTAAATGGAAAATGATAGGAACTGGGATTTGATTGTCTATTTTGTGCTTAAATGTTAATTAATGATTAATTTGGGAAAAGTGGATAAGTTTGGTTGAATGGAAAGCATTATTAATCTATGATGTGTCGGTAGGCCCAGCTGACCTAGGAGTAGCTTAAATAGCCTGTGTGTTTATTGTTGTATAAATATGCTAATCAGTATGCTAGTGGGTTCCCATTTTAGGAGTGATAGGGATACTGAATCTGATGATTAGGAGGGAAGAGACCCCTTTAGGCTAGATACTCCTATGTCCTTAGAATTTCAATGAGCATGTAGTTTATAATTTGGTTAATGCATTTAGAGTGAAGGGACAAAATACTCATGTACGAACTGAGGATAGTATCCTGCAGCAGAGTGCCTCTGATGATGTTCTGGATCTCGCGGGCAAAATACTCACGTATGATTTCAGGGGTAAGACCTTGGGAAAAAGTACCTCTGATGATGTCCGTTGGTAATTGTAGGTAAAAGTGACCAATGAAAAAAAAAATATATGAAAATGAAAAAAAAATGTGTCAAGTAGTGAATAAATGCTCAAGAAGTTACATATAAACAAAGAGTTATTCCTTGGACATCTTAGTATCTGTTTTAAGGGGGGTTGGAGAAAATATATAAATGTAAATCATTATACCCTTTGCTTTGACTGAATATGATTCGGTAGTAGGTTGAACTTGACCTTTCTTTAGTGGGATCCATAGGCAGCTGAAACTTATATCTGGTAATTTTATAAACACATGGGGGCGAAAGAAAAGGTTGGTGGTTGGGTTTAATCGGATAGAAATATCGGCAATCGTAGTTAGGGTGCTAGTACATTATGGTATGTGGAATTGTTTTGGTGGACTGTTAATTTTAAATGTTAATGTTTAGAAGTCAATTTCCTGGTTGTGATTCCATTGCATTATTTTTCGAGGACGAAAAAAGAGTCAGTGTGGGGATATTTGATGTGTTGCAAACACATCCTGTTTTCTTAAGTCTTTTGTTATGTATTTGAGTCAAGTTGAGTCGGTTTTCATTAGTTTTAAGTGTTTTTAGTTAAGTTGTGTCTTTATGTCAGTTGTTTATGTTTTCCCCAAGTTTTACAGGAGTTCGTTGGATTACGGAGGCCAAGAGAAGAATAGAAGAAAAAGAAAGACAAGTGCTGAACAAGCTGTCCCAGTGAAAGTGCGTGAGCATGAGAATCTTCTACTTAGTCGTATAAAAATCAATGTAAACGAGTAAAACACAAAGAGTAAATACAACTGAGACTTGTATTAACCACAGAGACCACAGAGTACACTTGGAGAAAGTTATGACATAGAAGCTCTATAAATCTATACAAGACGAACATATTTATAGGCTGAAACCACGACTGGCCGATCCTCAGGTTCGGCCAAGCTTCGGTGGCTCCGAACCTGGAGTTCGGCCAAGGTTCGGCCAACCCTAAACTTGTACGTTCCGTCTTGTTCTCGATACTTCACATGACGATCAGGAACCATGTATCAACAAACTCCCCCTCGGCATGTGCAGTATCAACTCCTCTTAATAAAATTTGCATCTTGTATCTTCAATCAAACTCCTCTTCGATCTAGACGATGAGTTCAATTTTGAATACTTGATATTGCAACGTGTGTAGTCTCTTTATCAACAATCTTCAGAAGACTTGAAGTTGTGATGTTCTCTTTCCACTTAGAAACCTGCCAACATAAATAATCTTGGCGCAAAACGTCTCTTCGAGACTCCAAGATATATTGATTTTGAAAATGATTTTCGTATTTCGTGTTGATCAATCGAAAACAAATCAGAAACAAAATCTTTTTGACTTTTAAAAACTTTATAATCAAAACACACCTAAAATCTTTTTGGTATTTTCTGATAAGAAAGTAAATGCCATACAGAATCAGACACTATTTTTGTCTTTTTGTGAGAAAGATCACGACATAGGATCATATTGGTCATAACATGCTGAACTACACTTCAATTTCGATTATTGTAGCACATAAGCCATGCCGATTGCAGATATATTTTGTCCAATTTTAAACTCTGGCACAATCATACTCATAACATCTGGATATGTTAAGGTATTTATTAGACTTGCATTGACCAGTGTACCCCACACTATCAGACATACTCAAATATGCTTTGCTTATCACATTTTGTGATTTCACTTGTGATAATAATCACATAATGATTGTATTCATGATATAGTCAACTGTGTTCCATGCAAAAAGAAATAAGAACGTTAAATCGTCTACCTTAAGGTCGATCTTTCGATACGCAGATAAGGCCTCGGATTTAACAAAATAAAGAAAATAAAACAAGTTGAAATTGTATAACTCAACAACAATCAGGTCGGTACTCCCGTACACGCAGAGAAAGTCCGATGAGTTATACGAAACACCAAAGAAAATAAAGCAGAACGTCAAACGAACAACGATCAGGTCGGTCTTTCGACACGCAGAGAAAGTCCGATCGTTTGACAAAATAAAGAAAAACAAACAAGGTTAAATCTTTGCAAAATGAACACATGTATACACAGTGACTTCTCATTTTATTTTTCACATATCTTTTTCTTGATATATCATGAGATATGCATCAAGATGTTGTCCACTAGGTCAAGCATCAGATTTAGTGTATATCACATTTGTATACTTTCTGATTTGCCGAGCCTACCTTGCACATCGATCAAATGGTCTTATGGCTTTTTCACTTACTTTATCCATGAGTCAGACACTGTCAGCCAATGTACCATCATTTCCCATTCATGTCGGATACAATTTCTCATTTTTCAATGTTTTTGGCTTTTTGCATTTTTTTTAATGTTTTTGTCTTTTTCAAATTTCTCCCCCTAAAAATGACAATTCTATTTATAGATTTTCATTTTTTACGACTTGAAAATCAACACACTATTTTTATTTTTGCAAAAAACAAACTCCCCCTCAGAATGAGACAGAGTGAAAAACCAAGAAAAATTGATCAACCAACACGAATACGTACAGTGTTAGCTTTGTGAAAACAAACATGATTTGGAAATTCAGTTTAATTAGAACAGATATTTCACAATCAGCAATTTTCCAATTACCGAAAGGTCTTCTTGAAACACCTGTTGACACCAAATAAATCATTAGTCGCTCTGGGATCGACCCGATGGAACATCGTCGGGTCGCCCGGTGTCTTCCACAAAGTCATTGTTGGCCTTGGAAACAACTTTTGGTTTCCAAATTTGTAAAATTGACAATTTTTTATCAGAACCTGAATCAGACTCAACCGACGTACTTGGTTTAGACCAAGACGATGTACGATTTGATTTTATCTTTAGGGACCATGGTTCATCAAAAATTTGACCTTTGTTATCCACATATTTGGCAGTTTTGTGAATATATGCAGTCGTCGGACAATCAACAGCAAGATGTCCAGGTTGACGACATACATAACAAAGTCTTTCTCGAAAATGTTGTGAAAAAGATTTTGATTTTGAAAAACCAGATGAATGCTCAGAATCAAAATTATCAAAGAAATCATCAGAAGAATCATACCTAGGAGATGGACTCCTTGAAGATAACGATCTTCCAGAATACTAAGTGAATTCCTTCTGAGATGGAGATTTCTTTGTAACCTTAGCTTTCTCAGTTTTATCAACCTTCATCGATTTCGTCACTACAACTGGAACATCCTTCACAACAAAACCCAAACCTTTATGTTTAGATCCTTGAGTCTTTAAAGAACCGGAAGAAGAACCTGATGCACCTCTTGACTTGGCATCACTAGTGAATTTAGCTTTGATATCCTTCAGCTTGTTCTTTTCAACCAAAACTTTGTCTTCTTTGGTGGCGGATGAAGAAGAACTTGACACAACCTTATCAAAAACCTTCTCATTCTCCAACAAAACAGACTTTGACACAAAGTTTGGAGTTTCACCCAAAGACTTTTCCTTCCTTTTGGACTTAGATTTATTCTTCTTGGGTGGAGTAGCAAACTTGGAATAATCATGCAATTCATCTTTTGGATCAACCTGAGCAGCAGTAACTTCAGTTAAATCCACTGGTTGAGGAACCAAGTGAACATCAGCCTTCTGAGAACTATCTGAACTCTGATCCTGCTTGTATAAGAAATTTAGCATTGTTGGTGATAAATTGCAATTTTTCACTTGCCGCTTCAACTCCAAAATCTCCAGTTTTAAATCATTGATCTTTTGTTGAGCTTCGAAAACTTCTTTCTGTGACTTGATGAACTTTGCATTGAGATCATCATATTCATAAGTTTGTAACTTTCGGATCTCACATTCAGCAAATAATTCTTCAAGAACACTCTCTCTCTTTTTCTTGTAAATCTCAACATCCTTTGTCAAAACTTCATTTTTATCACGATAGAGAGTATTCTCATCTTGAAGCATAGAAATTTTATTCTGAAGCTTTTCAACAGTAACAGCAGTTGTAGCAATAAGAGCTGTAGCTTCTTCATACTTTTTCTGAACCGGATAACTTTTCTCAAACAGATTTTCAAAATCTTGAGCTGCATCTAAAGCTTCAGCTTTTGCTTTCTCACATTCTTCAGCCAATATTGTTTTCTCTTTTAAAACATCTTCATGAACATGAACCAACGCATAATACTTCTTTTGAAAATCTTCTAATTCTTGCTTTAACACCACTATTTCTTCAGTCGAAATTTGATGACTTTGTTCAAAGCTTGCAATCTCCTGAAGAAATTTCTTACATTTAAGACATTCAATCTCTTCAACCTTTGAACTCTCAGAAATTTTAGGTAATTCGTCTTGAACCAGAGATACACTTGAATAAGAATCAGAATCAGTTAAGATGCTATCATCATCAATATGACGAACAGTCAAAGCAATTGCAGGTTTAGAATTATTTCTTTTAGCTTCAGTATCTGCATTCCATGCAAACTCATTTGAATGTGGAAATGTAGTGGTCCAATCATGAACAAGATTAGCAGATTTCATCTCAACCTTCTCAACTTTATTTGGTGAATGATAAACTAAATGTGCATGTTGACCAGTTTTCAATTTATGATCTGCAGAACTTGGACATTCTCGAGCAAAGTGACCATAATTTGCACACTTGTAACACTTTACCTTAGATTTATCCAAACCAATCTTACCCTCCTGATTCAATCTCTTCTTCCCCGTTCTGTTAAAAAATTTCTTCGTTCGTCGAACCAGCATTGCATACTGCCAATTTAGATCCATTTCCTCCAAATGATCATAATCAATCTGATCATAATCTTCATTTGCTAACTCAGCATTACTCACAGCACCCGTGATAACACCAAAATATGAAGATACCAATGCAGACATTAAAGCATTATAATCATCGATAGTTCGAGCAGACAATGCAGTTTGATTAGAAGAACTCGGAACAGAAACATTACAACCAGCAGAAGAATAACTTGAAGATTCAGATTTACCTGCTAGAAATCCTGTTGGGGGTGCAGAATTAAGAATATTCGATTTTCCAGCATTCATTGTAGAATCATTTTCACCATGATATACTGCAGGATTCTGAATTTGTGTAGGAAGAGACTTGTTCACCATTAATCCCATATCCCTAGCCTGAATTCTTTGAACTAAATCATTGAAAGACAATCCTTGAAAATCCTTGTCATGAGTAATCATCATAACATAATTCTCCCATTTTTCAGGTAGAGCTTCCAAAATCTTTTCTTTCATATCAGCTTCTTCTTTAGTAAGATTCACCAAGCGCATTTCACTCATCAGATGAGCAAATCTTGCAATCAGATTGGGAATCGTTTCATTCTGATAATGTTTGAAACTATCAAACTCTTTCTTCAAAACCTTTTGTCGACTTTTCTTGTACTGGTCATTGCCTTCACATCTTTTCTCTAAAGCATCCCATAGACTTTTCGATGTGTAGTTACCAGCAAATTGATGAAGTAACTCTTTAGGTAATGCCATCGTTAAAGTACCATATGCCTTTTTCTCAGCTTGATAAGCTTTCTTTTGTTCAGAAGACATTTTTCTTTGAAGTATAGGTTCACCAGTTTCATCTTTAGGATAAACATATTGCTCAGTGAACGCTAACCACATATCAATGTCATTTGTATCGACATATGCTTCAAACCGTTTAACCCAACTATGATAATCTTCCAACTTTAGCAATTTGGGAACTTTCTGACTTGTTCCAATTTCATTATCATAATTCATCATCGTTTGCATAGTTGCTTGAACTGAGTTTTGAATAGCCGCGAACGCTTGAAAATCGGACATATTTGAAACACAAGTTACTGTTCACTCCGAACTTCGTCCGAACCTAATATACCCTCCGAACTTCCTCCGAACGTGGTCCGAACTCAGAAACACAAACCGAACTCTCTCCGATCTCTCACCGAATCCAGTTAACTCCGAAACCCTCTGATCCTAGTCCGAACTCTCACCGAACGAACAAAATGGTCCGAACGCTCTCCGAACAACCTCCGAACGAACTCCGAACCTGGCGTTCGGAGCAGTTAGACCGAGCTTACTCCGAACTTGGAGTGCGGAGCAGTTACGCCGAACGAGGAGTTCGGCTGAACGCGAAATTTCGGAAAAACTTAGAAAAAACTCACTGAAATCGACACCTCTCGAGCTGTAAACACTCAATCAACTGAAAACAAACAAACACAAACATTTTGGACGTAAATCATGATGCTCTGAACAAGAATTTCGAGAAATGAAGATGAAAAACGAGTTTTGAAAGTCAAAATCGTGAATTTGAACTCTATAACTCGAAAAACACTGATTTCCGACTAGTAGAGTAAACCTATAGCTCTGATACCACTTGAAAGTGCGTGAGCATGAGAATCTTCTACTTAGTCGTATAAAAATCAATGTAAACGAGTAAAACACAAAGAGTAAATACAACTGAGACTTGTATTAACCACAGAGACCACAGAGTACACTTGGAGAAAGTTATGACATAGAAGCTCTATAAATCTATACAAGACGAACATATTTATAGGCTGAAACCACGACTGGCCGATCCTCAGGTTCGACCAAGCTTCGGTGGCTCCGAACCTGGAGTTCGGCCAAGGTTCGGCCAACCCTAAACTTGTACGTTCCGTCTTGTTCTCGATACTTCACATGACGATCAGGAACCATGTATCAACACCCAGGCGTATCGCCTGGGACCTGATGAGCAGTGGGCGATACGCCCGGAAAGAAGAAGTCAACAGAGGTCATAAGTCGGTTTGACCGACTGTTTTGTCACGGCATAGGCGGTAGGCGTATCGCCTAGAGAGAACACACCTCCAAGCGATACGCTTAGAGGTCTAAAACCCGCAAAAGAAGGTTTCGCGATATAAAATTGGATTTTAGGGTTCCATTCGAGATAACACGACTTCCAGACGGCAGAGGAGCGAACTAAGGCGATTTTTATAGACAGGAGTGAGCTGGGAACAAGGAGAACCATCAAGGAATCAACAATCGATCATCAAATCATCATCAATTCATTCGGTTCTTCTCGTTTCTTGTTTTGAATTCTTAGTTTCAGTTATGTTCACTGTTAAAGATTCAAACTTTATTTGTTTTTATGCTATGAGCATGATTGTAGGCTAGGCGTTTATCACCGCCTAGACCGTTATGATGAACAACTGATATTTATAACTTTGTTTGGCTTTTGACAACTTGATTGATGTAATGTTTCTTTAAATTCCATTATTGACATGATTGTATGCATATGACCACTAGAGTTAGGGTTTGAATTAATTTACTAAACTAATTAGCCTGCTAATGTCTTTCGGTTTGGGTTGGGTAATCGGTTGCGTGACTGTATGTTTGCGATTGGTTTGATTGTCTGTCTTGATTATCATAGTTTAGTATTTTGATGAATTCCCTGATTCTTGTGTGCTGCTCTAGTTAGACAAGCCGGAAGGTGATAGCTAGGTCGGATAGTCGGGTTGATTAGCGGATTAGGATCACATTGCCATCGGGAGAGGGATGCCCTAGGAAATTAGTTGGCTTGCTATTCCGTGTCAGTTGTGTTGATTAGTGGTAGTTCCTGCTAGCTTAAGGTGCCTTAGATTGTTTCGAGGGTGGTTAGGTCTAGTTGAGGTTGGATGTACCCACAAAGTGAACTCCTGTCCGAACGTTAGGAACATTTGCTAAGAAGAACTTAAAAGGTGAATCAGCTGCCATTAGAGTTGTCATAGCCAGATGAGTTGTAGGTGTTGGTTGGGATTCTAGGTCTAGGTGGTGTCTTTCTCATATCTGATCGTTTCCTGAGTTTCCTGCTGTCCGTTTGTTAGTTGCGTTAGTTAATCTTAATTCAATTCTCAAATCTCAAATCAAAACCCAAATTACTCAGTATTTCCATTTTCTAGGTCTAGGTTAAGTCTTTGTCTTTAGAGTGTCCTTAGGGTTCGATATTCCCGGTCTTCCTTAGCTTTACTATAATCCGACAGGTACACTTGCCTTAGGGTTCGGTTCAGTTTTAGGGTTTTCGGTAAAATTTAGGTGTGTCTAGGTCTAGGTTTAGGTCTAGGTTTTAATAGCATTTTTAGGTACGTTCCGAGCACATCACTGATCTACGAGGCTAGAACAGCTATAAAATCCCAGGCTCTAGCTGATTTTGTGGCTGATTTCAGTACTGAC
>JBCNJP010008416.1:0-21866 GCA_039602395.1 Deinandra increscens subsp. villosa
GACATAGGCTTATTCATATTAGTGCCTTCAAAAGTAAGAACACATGAGTCATTATGAGTGCCTATAGCTTATTTTGCTATGAGTTTAATAAATAATATTTATTTCATGAATCATTATATTAAATTATGTCCTATATTTGTTCAAAAATTGCATCTTCTTCCAAATATGTTATTTCAAGTGTGTAATTATTCATTTTTGGATAATAAGTAGTTTTACTCACATTAAAGAACTATCAAAATGGTTTCTTATCAGCCTTTTAATCCGCTTTAAAAATTATTCTCGGCCTTATTCTATTTTATTTTTTATGTAGATACTGTTATAACTATGGTTTCTTAAAATTATGTATTCATTTCTATGCTTTATTGATACCTGTCACAACCAAAAAAATAACTATAATGCGCGGCATGGCGCGCTATAGGACATCTTGTATAATACATTCAGCATTTTGTAGTTTTATTTGTAAAATATAATACATTCAGCATCTTGTAGTTTTATCTGTAAAAGTACCACATTATTATATATTTGTAGGGTGCTACTATTCGTACCCCCTTATAATTGATTTTTACTTGTTGCACCCCCTCCCCCAATTTATAGATAATTACCACTCAAACCTTTTGATTTTAATTTGGTATATTTTAACCAATAATTTTTTAAACAATTTTTTTTTTTTTTTGCAAAAAATTACAAAAAAAATAAAACTCTTAAAAAACATTTTTATTTTTTTTTAAAAAATGAGCGTTCTTCAAAAAAAACTAAAAGAAAACTGCTCAAAAAGCTTTTTAAAAATATTTTTACAAAATTGTTTCGAAAACTTTTAAACCTATTAAAAACGGTTTTAAAAATAACAGTATTAAAAAATGTTTTTAAACAGTTTTGAAAAATGATTATCGTTTTTAATTAAAAAATAAAACTGGTCAAAAATTATTTTTTTAATTGTTTAAAAGACGGTTTTTCAAAAAGTTGTTTAAAAAATGTTTTTTTTCTAAAAAGTTGTTTAAAAATGTTTTTTTTAAATGTTAAAAAAACGTTTTTATAAAAAAAATTGTTTAAAACATTTTTTTTCTAACATGAAAAAACTTATTAAAAACTGTTAAAAAAAACTTAAAACGTTTTTTAAACAGTTTAAAAAAAATAATTATCTTTTTTATTATTTTATTTAAAAAAACTATTTAAAATAAACTATATTTATAAAAATAATTTTATAGGGGTGGAATATGATAATTTTTATAATAAAATCTGAGGGGGAGGGAGTGCAACAAGTATGGGGGTATGAATAGTCAATCCCATATATGTAGGTGTAATTTTTACACTATCACTAAATAGCTCAGCTCATTCAATACTTTGAAAGATGTAAACAATTCATTAAACCAATTAGTCAACAAACCTTCCTGGTAAATTTCACAGCCTTATTATTGTTAATAATGGACAACACTTTCTTTTAATATATGATACACGCTTTAACAAGATATTATCGGAAACTTTCATTACAATTACCAAAATACATACAATTCCTACTGTTACCGAAATCTATTTATTAGAAAGCAATTACTTCCGCTTCAAAAACATCCTACAACTCCAATAGAAATTTGAAAAGTTATTCAAAGATAGATTTGATGAAAGTATAAACCACACAGCCTATAAATATATCATTTTGCTACGTTCAGTTTGCAGTTAAACAAAACAGTTGCAACAGAGTCACGTTGCTGTTCATTATAAGTTTATAACCCTAGTTTTAAAAGAAATAGTAGCTAATTTATTTGTTGCATCCCACTAGACATTAAAAGCCTTTAACCAAAGACAAAACAAGTATTTAGTTTTCCATCGAGATTCTGGATTTGTTTAGTATTCTAAACGCAAGTTCATAGACCCAGAGACATTAGAATTCTAAACGAAGTTAATAAACTCATTACAAAAGACTTCATTCAATTCTACCCCGGTGACGTTTGAATTCTGACGACACATTAAGACCTGAAAAACATCATACATGTTAGTGAAAAGCAAAAAAAGAAAAACCAAGCAGAAAACAGTACCAGGACTCACAAAAAAGTACTACAAAAACGGTTTATAAACACCCCTATACAATGTTATATAAACAAAAACCAAAATATGAGATGAGAACTCACATTTTTCTTTTCTGTGTTGAGCTTGGGCACATACCAGACACACTGCATAGACACGCAAGAACCAAGGCCCCAAAGTTAGATATTATACAATAAATAAGAGAAATGAAAGAAACAATTTTTACACAAATTGATACTACTCGATAGCAATCTCAACATTTGGGTTAAATGATTTAGGGTCTGGTCTGTGTACATTGAATATACACTTTTGGCAGCCGTTGAGTTATTTGACAGACTTCCTTCATTTTAACTGTTTGACCCGTTAGAAAAACATAACCTGAATGGACCTACGCGTATGTTGATGGTTTGACCTTTTGAAGACCACCTGCAAGCCCTAGGACCTAAAGTTTTGCATTTGAATGATGATTCACAGTTTGCAACACAATAAGAAGATTCAACACATACAAATATAAAGTGATGCAGGAAGAAGCCTAAATGACCTATGTCCGGAAAGTTGATCAAATCACAGATGCATAATAGAAGAGAAAGAAGAGTTAACCAAATCATGAAAAAGCAGTAAGCTTCAGATCAGATTAAAGAGATGGACACCAGTACCTGGAGCTCAGGGGGGTGTCGCTATGGGAAGTCGGGATATGAGCGTAATCAAGTGAACCTGGGCAATAGCCAGGTTCTGTGGTGAAGGATCTGAAGGTTCGGGGGATGTGCGGGAACTCCTCTGAGGTAAGAATGTATGGTGGGATTGGGCGATAACTCGGTGGAGTAGGGATGGAGATAAGGGAAGTAGGATTGTTTTCAGGTGATGTGGGCCTGTCAGACAGGGAGGTAGGCTTGTAGGGCCGAGACTTGCGGCTGGACAACGGGGAAGTGAAGCAGTATGCTTGTGAAGGTGGCCTATAATTCGGTGGAGTAGGTCTGTAGCGATGTTTAGGTCCGCCAGGGCGGTGGATTAATAGGGCTCTTATCTTTCGTGAAAAAGACATATTCACGTACTCATAACCTTTGGGCATTTTCCATGTGTTTTCACCTGTCCTTGCAATCTCGGTTCCAGGCTGAATTTGATCAGCTTCGACTTTCAGATCCTGAAAGTAAAACCATGTGAATGCTCAAGCATCGATATGGTTCAACAAGATGTCAAAAGTAGTCCCAATAACAAAGTGAACATTAAATAACACATGTTAAATTATGACAAGAATACGTTCTGCCTATTATAAGTTTACTATATGTGGGTGTATAACATGTGTTGAACATTTGTAACAAATAAATAAAATCAACAAGTCTATAACATTAATACACTACAACATATTATATATGCGGATACATTTAGTGAGAGACATTAAATAGTAGAAGTGGATTTACTGTGAAATTACTTTATTAATTCTCAATTCTCAGGAATCAAAACATAATATATTATAATCCTCAACCTACCTTACTGCCATAAAGCCACTTGGAATCAGTTTATGTTTATTTATCATTTTCTCATAACTGGGCCCTTAAAGTGATGAAGTTAAACTGGTGACAAAGAACCCTTGTCTGACGGTTCAAGAGATGTGGATGGGCAAAAGAGAACTAAAGATTACACAAAGAATGTTGTGTATTTTTTAAACCCTTATTGCTTTAGGAAATATAAAATAATAATATTAATATTAACAAATGTTGTGAATTTTTGTTTCATCGTGTCATTTATCTTTTGAGATTACACAAAGAATTAATACACCCCCTTCCCCTTTTCTTTTATACTCTACTAATAAACCTAATAGCCTGGAGGGCCTAGGCAGACTAATATTGCAAGAAGAACAGAAAATAAGATCATAAAAAACTGCACTGGTCCAAACTTTGAAATGATCTAAACCATGCCTTAAGTTTATCGGTGATGCATTTCATCGAGCACTTGGTAGACCAATTTAATCAGTGATGCATTTCAACACAAGTTTTTCAGGCTATAATCAAATCATCCATATTTAATACCAAAATCATGTAATGTAATCAACAGATAGAAAATAGAGCATAATCAGGTACCTGATTCACTGATGACTCCATCACAGATGGCGAAATTTTTCAGACGAACAAAGTAGGGTTTTGAAATACTGCGAAAAGATTGAACAGGATCTTAACTCTCAACTCAAAATTTTTAGTTCGATCTAACGATTTTAATAAACAGATGGAGTGATTCGTCATAAATTATTTAGCGTTTTACGCACCTGCGAGAGGGTTGCCCTAGATACCGAACGAAAAGCGTTCCGTCAAGAAGAGAAGATTAACAAAACAGGGCGGAGAGGCGTATTTATAGACGGATGAGGAGATATTTCCAAACCCTAATACTAAGGACAGAAACCGTTTATTTGCGGATTTTAGTCTTAATCGAACCGAAATTCTAACTTTTCCGTTCACAAAGCTAAAA
This sequence comes from Deinandra increscens subsp. villosa, assembly GCA_039602395.1. Classification (NCBI taxonomy): domain Eukaryota; kingdom Viridiplantae; phylum Streptophyta; class Magnoliopsida; order Asterales; family Asteraceae; genus Deinandra; species Deinandra increscens. Next base: position 4,480 of record JBCNJP010008416.1, read on the forward strand.
AAAACGATCGTTTTTGTCTCTTTGATTTCGAAGTTTTCGGTATGGGCTAGTTCGGTTTTTTCTTTTTTACTTAAAATGTAATTAATATTAATAAGATGGTGACCCGCTCGTGATTCGCGGTGGGCCACCCGTTTCCGAAACGCCGTGACCAAAATCGATCACCTGCGCTTATGCCTGAAAAAAATACCACATGTACATGACACGTGGTCTAACACCCATTTTTCAAAACGCCGTGACCAAAGTCAAAAACTCTAAAAGTTGACCACTTGCGCTTGAGTCTGAAAAAATATCACATGTACTAACATGTGACCACGTGTCGCAAAACACTTGGCCTAACATGTGACCACGTGTCGCAAAAACATTGGCCTAGATATGACACGTGGCCTAACACGTGACCACATGTCACCATACGTGGCCTAACACGTGACCACATGTCACCATACGTGGCCTAACACATAACCACGTGTCGCAAAAGCATTAGTCTACATATGACACGTGGCCTAACACATGTCTACATGTCACCACATGGCCTAACACGTGGCCGCGTGTCAGGCCACGTGTCATAAAATTAGTAGCCTAAAAATGAATAGTGACATATGTGTTGAACATGACACGTGTCATGTTATTAGTGGTGGAACATGACACGTGTCATGTTCCTATAGGTGGTATATGAATAGTGAAATTATACTCTATGACAACCAATTATTAATGTATATATATATATATATATATATATATATAATATTAAACTTTAGATTTAAATGTCTTCTCTTGTGTACCCTATTTGACTGAACATGAAAGTCAGGATTGGAGCTACCAATCAGGGCAGGGGCGTTAACCCAATAGATCTATTCACGTGTCATCGTTTCGTTGAAATTAATCGGATTTAATTAATAGTGGGGCTTTTGATCATAACATGAATCAACATGAATACGACAAGGTGGACGAATAGTTCATGTAATCAATAATGGTAACAGATTATCTAATTATCAGGCATGATATAAGTTATAAGAATTCTCCCCCAAAAGCATTTAAAACAGTTTAAAAGAGGGGCCGTGAAGACTCACAGAAATCAGGCAGTGTCTGAATGATGTAACGACAGATAACAGGTAACCTAGCGGTCCTAAATCAGTATAAGACATCTTAAGGTCTAGGGTTTGGATTGACAGTTAAGTCACTCCCAAATGATGGTCAAGTCTTGACGTTATGATGACCCAGATGATAGTTGATAACGAACAGGCCTTAGGAATTATTTATTCTCAATAAATAATTTAATATTGATAACGTTTCGGAAAATAAAGTTATTTATATACTCTTGAAATATATAAAGATTTTCCTATGTTATAAAATGATTTAGGCCAATATTTATTTTAATAAATATTAGTTTGAAACATGAGCTCAATTTTATTTACAAAAACTGTTTGTAGTAAAAAGCCCGATATACCCGGGTTTCCACCGGTATTTATCAACTCGCGTTATTTTTCAATATTACTAGAAATAGAATTATAACAATAAAATATTCCTATTTTTATTAATGAGTTTTCCAGAGAATATAATTTTATGGTTTGAAATCCTAAAGTGTCGGTTTTGCCGGTACGCGCCCGGTTTTGACAGTTTTGTCCCTACGACTAGTTTTAATACCCGATAAATTATCCAAACACTTTGTAAGTATAACCTAAGTCATGATAGGTCTTGATAAGTGTTCCAAATCAGTTCAAACAATATTTTGCATAACTTTACAAAAACGAGGTTTCCCGGTCCGTTAAAAGTCCATTTTAAAACCGGTTTTGACCTAGTTTTAGCTAAAATCAAAAGGGAACTTTTTAGCAACTTTTTATCACTCATCTAAGTGTCTAAGTTTACTGTTGGTAGGTCTAAAAATTCTGCAAAACTCGGAGATGGCCCGAGGGGTCGTTTTTAGGGCTTTCCCGCTTATGTTTTGCAATTTAGGGTTACTTAGGGTCATTTCCAAGAAAAGTGCCTTCACCAAAGTTGTTTCAAAAGTGTTAAAATGAGTCTCTAAGGGTTCAGATCTGTCCAAAACGGATTTTGAGTTTTTGGCTAAAAACCTAGTAAGGTTATGGTCTTTAAACATAGTTTAAGGTGTGTTTAGTGTTTCTAAGCCATGGGTTCAAGTGTTCAAGCATTCTAACACTATCTAACATAATCTAAGACACAAATCACCATCAAAATCTTAGGAGCAAGTTTATGTGACAAAGATGACTAGTAAACTAAACAACATTAACATAAATAACAAAGTTTAAGTGATTTCTAGACTTTTATCTACTAACGATCATCATAAATCATCAAGGCTTGTCAAAGGGGTGAATGGGTCATGGAAATGAGTATATCATGATCTAGTAAGATGAACATCAAAGAAATCCATGAAACTTACTTGATCTTGAAAGGTTTTCAAGAAAAAGAGATGAAATGGTAAAGATGATGCTTGCTAGTGACTTGGGTCTCCTTCTCTTTGCTTGATCTTGGCCGAAAATTAGAGAGAGAGTAGAGAGAGAGAGAGGGTTGTGAGGTTGGGGAGGGAGAGGAGAGGTGGTGGGAGCTTTTCTCTTCTTTAGGGTTTGTAGAAATGGAAAAGTGTGTTAGTTAGGATGTTTATATATGGGAGAAGTAAAAGGGTAAGGGGAGTGTTTGGGGTGTGGGTTCGAAACCGGTCAAGGGGAGGGGAGGGTTTACGGTTTGGGTTGAGGGAGGGGAGAGACCAAGTGTTTGTGTGTTTCTAGTTGATCAAGAAAAAGAACAAGTGTGGTGTGTGTGTGTGTGTTTTCGTGAACCGCAAAGAGAGAGAGGGGGGGGGGGTCAAAGGGTGAGGGAGAAGGGATGGTGAGGTGATAGATTGGTGGTGATGGGTTAAGGGGGTGGAGTTTGGAAGGGGTTGATTGAAAATGATGATGAGGTATGGTGTAGGAGATGGTGGTGGTTGACTTGCATGGGGGTGGGGCCGGTTGCATGGAGGGCGGCGGTGGTGAGGTGGTCGGAGGTGGTGGCCGGTGGTGGTGGTCGGGTTTCCGGGCTCGGGTGTCGGGTGATCGAGCCTCATGCAAAAACATGCAAGGTGGTGGTTTGGTTTTTAAATAAATGAAACGCTTTGGCTCGGTTTTTAATCGCGAATGAATGCGATCAACGAGTGAATATTTTCGGTGAGATTTGGTCTTGAGATTTTGACACGGGTGATGATCTATAGTAAAGTCTAGATAAAAATATTTTATTTTTGTTAAAAACGTCATACGACACGTTAAATAATTATTTAACGAAAACGGTTAAGTTTCTAGATTAGATTGTTAATATTTCCTACGTATTGGTTTCTTACGTAATTATAAACGTTCGGATTTACAAGTTGATACATATATTAAATATGCTACAAGAGTGACGAAAATAATAAATAAAATATAAAATTTTATTTTATTTTTTTTATTATTGAAGTTCCATCGATAACAACAATATTAATTTATTGTTTTAAGGTGGTTGGGTTATCGTTTTACCGTAGGGTCACGTCAAGACTATCAAGAGGTTGGCATAATACGTTATCTAAGTTAACAAACCTAGATTATTTGCACAATTAACAGGTAAACACGTAATTAAACGTAGTTTTAGACTTAGGAAACTTACAGGTTTTCACAATGATGATGATGATGATGATGATGATGATGATGATGATTGTATTTGATTTGAGTTCCTGGATCCGACCATCATCATCATAACAGATTTAGGTACATATTATTGATTCCGAACCCTCAATCGAAGCTATTTCTTGATTCCCTATGTTGTCCACGTAAATTGTTCTTCCTTTTTTACTATCTTAGGATCCATTTCGTTAGCGAGAAATTCTTTACGGTTCATGATCTCTTATTGTTTAGTTGATTTTGTAGTCATTATGTCGGAAGTTTACTTGATGGAACTTGGTTTGATTCAAGCTTTGAACGGCATATACCATTTAAGTTGAAGCTTGATTTGGTAAGAGTGAACACAAATCTAGATACCAATCTCATGTACGTATGTATATTTAATTCTTGTAGGATCGGTATTAGTTACGATTAAACTAAAACAAGAACCCTCTACTTGTAAATATAACCCTGCGGAATTAAAGTTATACTTCACTTTACTCGAGCAGATTTAGTTCTCTTGTATTAGGTAGTGTTTGATTTGCATAAGTATAGTAACAACAAAGTAAGAAATACTCGGCACTATTTGCATTAACTCAAAGTTACACTATTACAAGGTGATCAAGAACCGTGTGTAAACTAAGAGCTAACTATGCTATATATAGTGCTGATGAGATCAATGACAGCCATTGATCTCAAACGATCTAATCTATACTGTTTAATACAAAGTCAAATATAAACTACCAAAAGCATAAACTTCGACAATTGGAATATCTTGCGTGTGATCAACATCATACTACTTTAGGAGAGCGACTTTGATAGATTTAGAAGCAAACGAGAAGCTTTTGCAGGATTAGACTTGCTGAAAATACATCTCAGGAAAAGTCCGGTTGAACTCATTATCTGGTGGATAATCGAGTTCACCCGGAATATTCGCTTAGCTGACAAAATTGCTTCTTCCGCTTGAACTACCAGTTCCGCTTGAAGTTAAGATTTCCGTTTCAACTTCAACTTCAGCCGGAACTTATCAAAAGTGGCTTTCAGCCGGAAATCTTCAAAGCGATATATTCCTTACAATCTCCCCCTAAGCTGATGCTGTAAAATTATTCTTCAACTTCAAAGTTTATCTTCAAAAACTGACTTGTACCCAAAAATTTTCTTCTCCTTGACCTACTTGTCCAAGGATTTGATGTTGGCATCTAGATCTTGAGAAAGCTCTCTAGAATTAGTTTTGGTCACCTTCACATATTTGAATGATTCCCAACCTCTTTCACTCCATTCATCTTGAACAGAGATGGATTCATGAACAGTGAAAGTGCCATCAGCTCTATGAACATAGAACAACTTTTCTTCTTCCTAATAAATGATGAATTTCACATCACTGACTGGTTCTTCTTCTTCTTCATTGTCAGTATCACCCTGAGATCTGAAAAGCATTCCACATTCATTCACTATAGTCTCAATACATAATCTCAGCAGGTGCTCAGCCCTTGTTGGACTCAGAATCTCTCTTAACTTCACATAAATATCAGTCATTTGTAGTGCAGAGAGCATTCTGGTGGCTTTGTGAGCATTCACTGCTAAGGTTGTGCCATTTTCTAAGTTGAAAGTGAAGTCAAAGGTTGCTTCATCTGCTGTCCATCCTACAATTTTGTTATTTCTGGGAGGAGCTTTTCTTCTTTGCTTCTGATCTTTATTTTTCTTTGCATGCATCATCATCCTCTTTCTCTTCTTTTTCTCCACATCATAATCATCTTCTGATTCGTGCACAACAGGTGCTTTGCCCTTTGATGAGGGAGAAGAGGGACCATGTTGAACTTTAGTAGGTTTGGTGGTGGTGGTAGAAGCATTGGTGGTTGAGGGTTCCCAGATGGTGAGTGGAGATAAAGGTGTTTGAGTTGGTGGTCTGCTGGCTTCGGGTGTAGGACTGGAGGGAGGAGTAGATGGGAAGATGTCTGAGAAATCAATGGTAGGTGGAGGTTTCTTCTTAAGAGGGACAATTGGGGTGAAGTTGTATGTTTTGTACTTAGGATCTGCAAGCTTGGTGGCTACCTTTTTGGAAAATAAGGGTGGTTTATATGGTACAATGGCTAGTGACTGAAACATTGATGGAACAACTGTGGATGTAGGGTTTGGGTTGTAGATGAAGGAAGGTGGAGGTAGTAGATCTGCATTATTAGTAAACTCAGATTTGACATTTAAGTTAGTTGATGTACCTGAAGTGAATTCTGAAGGTGGAGGCATCACCAACTTTGGGTTTACAGCAGCTACATCTCCTTTGAGCTCTTGAGAGATTGAATCAATCAAGCTGCAAAGCTCCCTGACCTTCATCTGAGCAACTTTTTCCTATAATTTCAAGTTTCTGATAATCAGAACCCTTTTAATCTTTTTCAGCAACAGGTAGTTTTCATCATTTCTTACCAGCTTGGTGGGCATCTTGGAGGCAATGGAGATTAGCCTCTGCCTTTCAGCATCAGTCATTGTATCCAAATTATAATCCCTCAGTCTCCAATCAAAGGACCTCTTCTTTACTTCTTCAAGCAAGTTCTCAACAACTCCATCTTGTGAATATAGGTCAAATTCCTCTTGAAGTTCATTGGCTAGCCTCTTGAAGTTCTTTGTCACAATGATGATGATGATTGTATTTGCTTTGAGTTCCTGGATCCGACCAACATCATCATAACAGATTTAGGTATGTATTATTGATTCCGAACCCTCAATCGAAGCCGTTTCTTGATTCCTTATATTGTCCAGGTAAATTGTTCTTCCTTTTTTACTATCTTGGATCCATTCCGTTAGCGAGAAATTCTTTACTGTTCATGATCTCTTATTGTTTAGTTGATTTTGTAATCATTATGTCGGAAGTTTACTTGATGGAACTCGGTTTGATTCAAGCTTTGAACGGGATATACCATTTAAGTTCAAGCTTGATTTGGTAAGAGTGGACACAAATCTAGATACAAATCTCATGTACGTATATTTAATTCACCAGTGTCTGATTTCAAGTTCATTCTTAATTAATCGCGGATTAAAGATATATGCTTTTGATTTCGTATTCACCAGTGTCACCGTTTGTAGGTTTACACTATACTTGATTTCAGTTCATCGTCAGTTCTTTTTATTCTAATTTGATGCTTCGTATGTGTATATTTTATGAATTTTAAACCAATTCAGCATCAACCAAGACTCGGGTTTCTACCAAATCCATTCGGATGCTACTCTTCCTCTTATCTATTCTCGCAGCTTCTCAAATCCAAACCACATTGCGGTATGTTCTAATCCTTTTGTTGATTATTGTAGATTTTGTTTAATTTGTTCTCTTAGTAAATAATTATTATCTCCGTCAATCTACTTAACACGTACACAATCAATTAAGGGTTTTAATCTATTGTCATGATGTTTATGGTGAATGATAATGAATGCCTCAAAGTAGCTCTATAAGGACCCAACAACTCTTACTCATATTATTAAGGTGATTTATAAATTCCATTTTCTAATTATTTGATGTGATAATTGACCTTAATGCTAAACATTTTGGGAGTAAATGGCTACAATGATATATGCGTTCATATACTTTCTATTATGATTATCTTAATTGGTCACATATTACTAAATGAGTTATTGGAATCGATATTAACTTTAAAAATTTGTTACAAATGCAGCTACTACTTTTGGAGAATCTGAACTTATTCCAACAAAGACAATATACAAGTTATTTGGATTTTAAAAGAAGTCACCATTCAATCAATAACTTGGTAACTGTTAAATTTTGGGTTTTAATGTTTCTTTCTTTCAATTCAATCATAAAACATTACTAATAGTCTTTTATTATGTTTTATTTGTGAGGTTATAATGGGCTGCGGACTGGTGGGCTCAAAGTGTTGCTAGGAGTTGGGCTTGTTCGGGTTGATGCTCGGGTCAAGAGGAGCTACTGGTACAACCTAGTATATAAAAGCAGCAGATTGGGTTGTTAGAGAATAACAAACCCTAATTTCCTTACAGCCGCTCTCACTTTCACAAGTCTCTCTCGGTTCACTCTCATTCGATTGTTCTTCTCTGATTTTTGTCGATTCATCATTTGTAGATGAATCTGGGCAAGTCGTAGAGTAGATTTCGTTGTGGTTGAGAGTTTTGTTCTTGTCAGATCATGTTATTAGTGATCTGAGTTTGTATCATTGTTTGAGTTTTTTTGATTGATTGTGTTTTGTCGACATTTTGAGTATTTCATCTTCTGATTTGGGTATTCCAAGTGTTTAATTACTGAATTCTGATATGGTATCAGAGCTTTTGCTCTATATCGTCTTCCTGTAGCAACGCTAGGGTTTCTTGACGGTCTCATCGGTTCTCGTTGGTTTGTGAGTAACCGGTGGTTGCTTCGCGTCTCATACCGAGTGTAGCTCTTTAAATCTGTCCTCGGGTTGAGATATCTGTTAGATCTTGGGTTTGTATTCTCGAAACCCTAAGTTCAGGAGGTGTGGATCTGGTGTTTTGAGGAGCTGGACGGCGAAGGACGAAGACCTCGTAACCCTAAGCGAAGGTTACGGGTACAAGACTGAAGATATTCCCTGAGTTTGGTTGTTTCTGTTCGTTGGCAAGCTAGGCAGAATTCTATAACCCTAAGTGAAGGTTACAGGTTCTGATTGATTGGAAGGAACACCCTAACTTGGGCGCCCCTGGGTGAGATCTTTCCTTGACACTAGTTCTTTACTGTTTTGTAGTGTAAATACAGTGCAGGACTGTTGATACCTGTTGTATGCAGTATCGGGGCAGACAATCCTGGTCTCGTGTGTTTTTTTTTCATTGTGTGCTTGGCATTGTTTTGTGATTTCTACATACTCACTGAGTTAAGAGCTTGATCTACTAGCATTGACTAGTGTGGAACCTTGAATACTGACTCAGTGTTTTACCTGCGTGTGTTTGTGTGTTTCTTTTATTTCTGTCTGTTTTTCTTAATATGGCTGATGGGAATAATCCCTTTGCTACTTTAGTGAGCAAAATTGATGCTGGTGATCCTCTTTATTTGCACCCAAGTGATTCTAGTACTTTGACAATTATTAATATCAAACTTAAGGGTACATAAAATTATAGAGTATGGGCAAATGCTATGAAACTTGCTTTGAAGGTAAAGAATAAGTATGGGTTTATTGATGGTACTTGTGAAATGTCTGAAGATGATGATGTACTGATAAACCAATCGGAAAGATGTAATTCTGTAGTACTTACTTGGCTGTTAAACTCTGTTAGTGAGGAATTATATCTAGGACAAGTATACTCAAGCGTGGCGTCTAATGTGTGGAAGGATCTAAAAGAAACCTATGATAAAGTTGATGGCTCAGTTGTGTTTAGTTTGTATCAAAAGATTAACTCATTCACGCAAAATGATATGTCTGTTTCTGAATATTACCATAAACTAACTGTTTTGTGGAAATACCTTGATCAAATACTACAATTGCCTGTGTGTACATGTGATGCTGCAAAACAGTTCAATGATTTTTCTCATCTTATAAAACTGATGCAATTTTTGATGGGTCTTAACAGTAAGTACCAGCCTGTGATTTCAAATTTGTTAATTAAAGACAATTTACCAACCATTAAAGAAGCTTTTGCGATCATATCTAGGGATGAATCACATAGACACTCTAATAATAATGTGATAAAAGGTCAAACGGTAGGGTTTGTGTCCAAGACAAATCAGTTTATTGAAAATAGAAAGAAGTTTGGTAAGGGGACAAATTCAAATTTGAAATGTACTCACTGTGGTAAGACTGGACATACTAATGATAAATGCTTTGAGTTAATTGGGTACCCTAGTTGGATGAAACCTAGGAATGGGCAAGGGAAGAAAACTGGTTTTTCTAATATTGTATGTGATGACAAAAATGTTTCTTCCTCTCAAATTTGAACTCTTTGTCACCTGAGCAGTTTTCTAAATTGTTGAACTTGTTGAGTGATAGGCATGGTGACTGTTCATCAAGTAATAATGTATCATGTAGGTTTTTCTGTTCAAGTGTTTTTGGTAAGAGACAATTCAGTTTTGCTAGTGGGCTTCATAATTGTAGCTCCATTACTTGGATTGTTGACTCAGGAGCAAACCATCACATGGTGATGTCAGATAAGGACCTAATTAACAAAGTAGATGTATCTGATTTAAAAATCAGGGTTAAACACCCAAATGGAACAAGTGCTTTGGTAACTAAAATTGGTGATTTAAAACTTAATAACCTGGTTACTCTTTGTGATGTGTTTGTGATTCCTGATTATCATGTAAATCTGATGTCTGTATACAAGTTGTCTAGGGATAGCAATTTAATTGTGTTCTTTGATGAATATAAATGTTATATTCAGGACTCATTAACAAAGAAAGTCCTGGTGATTGGTGACCAAACTGATGGTTTATATCTGTGTGAAGGGTCTGATATATATCTGCTAAGGTGTGCAACAGTAGTGTTAGTGAATGTGATTTATGGCATGCTAGACTAGGTCACCCTTCACAAGTGGTTGTGAATATTTTAAAACAAGATTTAAAACTAAATAGATCGGATAGTGTCCTTCCTTGTGAAGTATGTCATAAAGCTAAACAACATGGGGAACCATTTTCATTAAGTGACCATACCTCAAAAGAAATTGGAGAACTTGTTCATTTGGATGTTTGGGGCCCTTATAGAGTTTCAAGCAAGGCAGGGTTTAGATATTTTTTGACAGTTGTTGATGATTATTCAAGGGCTGTTTGGGTGTATTTACTGAAAAATAAAACTGGAGTGTGTTACAACATTAAAAGTTTTGTTAATTTGGTTAAAACACAATTTGGGAAATGTGTTAAAGTTTTTAGGAGTGATAATGGTACTGAATTTGTGAATAGAACACTAAATGAGTTTTTTTAATTACAAATGGTATTATTCACCAAACCACTTGTGCATATACTCCTCAACAGAATGGCATAGCTGAGAGAAAGCATAGACACTTATTGAATGTGGCTAGAGCTATGCTATTCCAAGGGGGTTTTCCGCTTAGATATTGGTCTGAATGTGTCCTAACTGCTGCATACTTGATTAATAGGGTTCCCTCATCTGTGTTGAATGGAAAGTCTCCATATGAAATTGTGTATGGGTTTAAACCTGTAATTAGTCACCTTAGAATGGTAGGCTGTCTCTGTTTTAGTAATGTGTTAAATGATCAAAATAAATTTTCAAGTCGTGCTGAAAAATGTGTTTTAATTGGTTACTCAAATCAGAAAAAAGGTTATACGTTGTGGTCTCTTGACAACAACATAATTTTGTTTTCAAGGGATGTAAAGTTTTATGAGAATGTTTTTCCATTTAAACAAAAGATAGATAAAACTGAACTGTTGTTTTGTGAAACAAATAATTTGAACACTTAAATTTTTTTGAGAAATTTGACACAGCTGATCTAGAGACTTCTAAGGGGGCAGGTCCCTATGATGAGAATAATAATAATGGTCATCAGATTGATGATTCTCATGGGACTCAGCTGTCTGGTTTAGGGGATGTGACCATTTTAGGTAGGGTTGAGTCTCAACAGCCTAGTAATACTACTGAAGATAGGGAAATGGGTACCCATCCAGGTAGTGTTACTGTAGGCAGGGTTGATTCACAGCAACCTAGTGTAACAGCTCCTACTCCAGAAAGGGCTGAGGATGGGAACAATGATGAGATTAATAATAATATTAGTTTTAGGGAGTTTCAAGTATACATGAAATCAGTCATGTTCCTCTTAGAAGATCTACTAGGCAGCCAGTGGTATCTACTAAGCTTAAAGACTTTGTGGTTGAAGGAAAAGTGAAGTATGGACTTGAGAAAGTAGTGAACTACTCAAATCTCTCTTTTGATAATTTTTGTTTTACTTCTGAATTGAATAAAAATTTTGAACCTAAATTTTACTATCAAGCTTGCAAAGATTCTAATTGGGTTAGTGCAATGAATGATGAAATTGAGGCTTTGCATAGAAATGATACCTGGGAGTTAGTTGATTTGCCACCTGGTAGGAAAATTGTAGGTTGTAAGTGGGTTTATAAAATAAAATATAAATCTTCTGGAGAAATTGATAGATATAAGGCTAGGTTAGTGGCTAAGGGGTATAGTAAAAAAGAAGGGGTGGATTTTGATGAAACTTTTTCTCCTGTAGTTAAAATGGTAACTATTAGAACAGTGATTACCCTAGCTGTACATAATAACTGGTCTTTGTTTCAATTATATGTGAACAATGCTTTTTTGTATGATGATTTGCATGAAGATGTTTATATGTCTTTGCCTGAAGGTTACTATTCCAAAACTGAAACTAGAGTTTGTAAGCTAAAAAAGTCATTATATGGGCTGAAACAGGCTCCAAGAATGTGGAATGAAAAGTTAGTAGGGGTGTTGTGTGAGCTAGGGTTTCATCAGAGTAAATGTGATTACTCCATGTTTATCAAACAAACTGATTCTGTGTTTCTTGTGTTATTAGTATATGTGGATGGCATTATTATAACTGGAAATAGTGTTTCAGAGTTTGAAAAATTGAAGTCTTTGTTAAAAACTAAATTTTTAATTAAAGATTTAGGAGAATTGAAATATTTCTTGGGAATTGAGGTGGTTAAAACTTCATCAGGTGTTTGTTTGTCCCAAAGGAAGTATTGTTTGGAACTTCTAGCTGAGTTTGGGTTGACTGGTGCTAAACCAGTAAGTGTACCCATTGAACAAAATTACATGTTGTCCTCTATGTGTAAAAATGATTGTAAAATTCTGTCTAATATTACAAATTACCAAAAATTGGTAGGAAAATTGATTTATTTGTCATATACTAGGCCTGACATTGCATATTCTGTGCATTTCTTGAGTCAATACATGCATAGTCCAAAGCATGCTTATTTAAATGTTGCCTTGAGACTGCTGAGGTATCTAAAGAAGTGTTCGGGGTTAGGGATCAAATTTGATAAATCTGACAGTTTGGAACTAAGGCATTTTCATATTCGGATTGGGGAAAATGTTTGGATACAAGAAAATCTGTCACAGGTTATTGTGTGTTTTTGGGAAGTTCCTTAGTCGTGTGGAAAAGTAAGAAATAGTCAACTGTTGCTCGGTCCTCTGCTGAAGCAGAGTATCGAGCTATGTGCACTGCTACGTGTGACATTATGTGGTTAATCAACTTGTTGCAGGAATTGAATGTCAAAGTCTCTTTACCAGTAAAGTTGTTTTGTGATAATAATGCTGCTCTTTCAATATCTTTAAATCCTGTTTTCCATGAACGTACCAAACATTTTGAACTAGATTTGTTCTTCTTACAAGAACAAATTGCTAAAGGTTGTATTAAAGCTGTTCAGATTGATACTGAAGCTCAAGTGGCTGATATTTTCATAAAGGGTCTTTTTCCTGAGCAACATAGTTTGTTTTGCAAACAATTGCAGTTATATAATGTTTTTTCTTAATTGAATTGAGAGGGGGTGTTAAATTTTGGGTTTTAATGTTTCTTTCAATTCAATTATAAAACATTACTAATAGTCTTTTATTATGTTTTATTTGTGAGGTTATAATGGGCTGCGGATTGGTGGGCTCAAAGTGTTGCTAGGAGTTGGGCTTGTTCGGGTTGATGCTCGGGTCAAGAGGAGCTACTGGTACAGCCTAGTATATAAAAGCAGCAGATTGGGTTGTTAGAGAATAACAAACCCTAATTTCCTTACAGCCGCTCTCACTTTCACAAGTCTCTCTCGGTTCACTCTCATTCGATTGTTCTTCTCTGATTTTTGTCGATTCATCATCTGTAGATGAATCTGGGCAAGTCGTAGAGTAGAGGTCGTTGTGGTTGAGAGTTTTGTTCTTGTTAGATCATGTTATTAGTGATCTGAGTGTTGGGTTTTAAGAACTTTATCAAAGCCATTTTAACTCCTTAATATGTAAAACACAGCGGAAAACAAAATCATATATCTGGTAATAAATACCTTTTGCTCTGTTGGATTGTAGAAGTAATATCCTATAGAATCTCTAGGATATCCTACCAATATACACTTAGTGGACCGGGGATCTAGCTTGTTTGAAGCATCATGCTTTACATAAGCTTCACAACCCCACACCTTTAGATAAGATAAGGATGGAACCCTTCCATGCCATAACTCAAAAGGTGTCCTTTCCACTTTCTTGGTTAGGGCCATATTCAAAATACGGGCCGCTGAGAGTAGGGCATAACCCCAAAATGATAGAGGTAATGAACTTCTACACATCATAGATCGAACCATATCCAATAGGGTTCGATTCCTCCTCTCCGATACTCCATTATGCTGTGGCGTCCGAGGTGGACTAAGTTGTGAGACAATCCCACAACTCCTAAGATAGTCTTGAAATTCATTGCTAAGGTATTCACCTCCTCTATCCGAACGAAGGATCTTTATTGTTTTGTTGAGTTGATTTTCTACTTCATTCTTGAAGATTTTGAACATTTCAAAAGCTTCATCCTTGTGTGCTAACAAGTACACATACCCATAGCGACTATAGTTATCGGTAAAGGTGATGAAGTATCTTTCACCATTCCTAGATGTTGGCTTAAAAGGTCCACATACATCCGAATGTATGATCCCTAGAAAATCCTTTGCCCTTTCGGTAGTTCCACTAAAAAGGTGCCTTAGTCATCTTCCCTTGAAGACAAGATTCGCATACGTCATACGAATCGCATTCGTTGGTTTTCAAAAGACCACTCTTTTGTAATGCATGTATGCGGTTCTTATTAATGTGACCAAGGCGGCAATGCCAAATGTAGGTGTCACTCAAATCTCTTTTGAGTTTCTTGGTGGTGGTTTGGTATATTGAGCTATTACATGAAGTGTTTTCATGAACCAATTCATAAATACCATTTAAAGGGCTAGCTTTAAAATAAAACACTTCATTCATTGAAACATGGATATCATTGTTAACAAACTTAAAATCATATCCAAAATTTCTTAAACGGGAAAAGGAAATTATGTTCCTAGTCAAACTAGGAGCATACAATACATTATTCAAAATTACTTCCAAACCACTTGGAAGTTCCAAAATATAGTCTCCTTGGGCTTCAACTTGAACTTTCGCTCCATTGCCCATGAAGAGACTAACTTCTCCCGTCTTCAATTGCCTATTTCTTTTGAACCCCTGCAACATATTACATATATGAGTTCCACATCCGGTATCCAATACCCATGTGTTTGAAGAAATAGCATTAAGCTCAATATAGATCATAAATGTGACGCCCACTCCCAGACTTGGCCCTAGGAGCGGTCACGCATCGGATTTACTCATGAACACAAGGTACAACAGAGATAACTAAAGCAGCGGAAATAAAAACTTTTATTCATATGCCAAGCATTACATAGTAAGAGAGACAAATAAAAAAGAGAAAAATATCTCCATGCCAGTCTTTGAAAATGTCTTCTCTTGATAGCTTGACATTGTCTTGATAGTGTACGCCCCCTAGTTCCTACTCACATCTCAGCTTTCCCTTTTCGATCCGATGGTCCAGCCTCATCTGACATACATAGCTTAACAAGTCAGCTTACGCTGGTGAGTTCTAAGTTTTTGGAAAACTTTACCTTTCGAACACATACTATTTGGGTCAATCAAACCATTTCTGCAAACAGACAATTAAGCATAAAGTATCATAGGTTTACACATAATCATCCATATACTTAGTAGATTACATCTACCCTATCATTCTATAAACCTCGTGAATAGAATAACCTTCTATAACCTTATCATCTTCGCCTCACATTAAGAACTTGTCCTAATGTATCTTTTTGTCATTTCTCGTCTCAAGTACCATCTCGGGGAATAGTGTTGTTTGATCCTCACATGATAGTGGTCTTTCATTCCTGCTTTACCGACACTTCAGGAAAAACACTATAAAACTCCCTATTTCAGAAGCCCCCACTTAAAACTTGACAACCCTTGTGACCTTACTGATTACCATCCTTAACATGTTCTACTTAGCTAAATAGAACCCTGTTAATGGACATCTTACTTTCCCTGGTGGATTACTACTCTTAAAGACGTCTAATCATCTGATTTAAAACATCTTCCTAGTAATCCTACTTTCCACTAATCCTTTCATTACTTAATCACTAAAGGCAAGTAACATCGTAAACATTTCACATATATCAATACTTTATAAACAGTAGAAAGTATTTACACAAGACGTTATGTATATCAGCCCAAAATAGTTTAAAGCATTTAAGCAATATAAAACAGGGCTCATAGAACTCACCTTAGGTTGCGAAGTAGTTACTTGGCTTATTCCTTCGTGAATCTAACTTGCTTTAACGTGATGTCCCTAGAAAGACATCCTAGAGATTACAAATGGTCATTAAGACTAACCCTTTAACCCAAACCCAACCACTTGTTGGTTTAACATTCATTTGTTAAAAATGACCGTTTTGCCCTTTATGGGAAAAAGTATTCTTTTAGTGATACTTATCAAGAGGTGCATTCCTATAAGTAAACGCTCACTCCGGGATCGCCCAGTGAAGCGTATGCCATGTCCCAGTTGGGATTTATGCGACAACGCCACTATGCCAGAAACCCCAGTGTACAGGCGCCACTCTTCCAGTCCGCACCAACTTCTAGATATCCGAGTAACTCGGTACATTCAATACTTTATCAAAACCCATGTTTTAACTTATATATACTTAGTTCATATATATAATTATGTTCTTTTGTTGAATATTATTACCCTTGCCCAAGCCTTTATGTCCTTGATGAGTGATTTTCATGACCGACCGTATAGGCGTTATCACGACCAAGAGGCGGGATTACTATGAGATATCACCCATATTTGTGTTTTAGTTTGGTGATGATCATGACCGACCGTATAGGCGTTATCACGACCAGGAGGCGGAATTACTATGATCAAAACACCAATGTTTATGTTCTTGTTTTTGGTTTACTTGTTCTTGATCAACATGGTGAAACCATGCCAACCCTTCTTTAAACATGAATTTAACTTAAGGATTTCTTAAAACATGTTATTCTAAGTCTTCATACCAAATTTCAACCCATGATTCCCACTAGAACTCCCAATCTCAACAAAACATGTTCAAGAACCTTAATCTTGCATTATTCTTAAAAGGCATATCTAAGTGTTATGAATCATGAAACTAATTGAAGGATTATGTTAAACATACCTTAAGTTGATCTATTCCAGAAGATGGGCTCCTAACTCCCTTTGAATCTTCAAAAATGCAAGCTAGAGTGTGTTCTTGGTGTTCTTGAGGTTTCTTAGAGGTTTTAGGTTGATTTTAGGTGAATTAGCAAGGAAAAATGGATGGATCCATGGTCTATTTATAGCCAAGAGTGTCTCACATGCTTCTTACAAGTGTCCTAGTGACTAAGCATGAGAATTGACACCTAGCATGGTGACTAATCATGAGAATTGACACCTAGCATGGTGACTAATCATTCATATAACATATATTTAACATATAAACATATATTATTAATATTTAATATAAAAAAATAATCTAACCCGATAAACACTTACCTTATGCATAGTTTATTGTTATAACTTCAAATACGCATTTCTTAATATTTTAACATGTTAATCACATAAACACATATACAACACATATTTTCACATAAAATATATATATATATATATATATATATATATATAAACATATATATTTATTACCTTTAGATTTTGGGGTGTTACAATAAAGGTCTTACCCGAGGCTTGACCTTCATCTTTCTTTGCTTTCAACCCTTTGAGATAGGTTGGACAATTCCTCTTCCAATGTCCTATCCGCGAAGTGAACCC
>JBCNJP010008420.1:0-12547 GCA_039602395.1 Deinandra increscens subsp. villosa
GCTAAATGCTTATGTTTTTATTTTCCTTGAATCATTTCCTTAAAACTAGGACCACTACTACAAAAAAAGGCTTTAATGACGCGCAATGCGCGTCATAAAAGCCCTTAGATGACGCGCAAAAGCCTGTCATTGTATCCACCGTCATAAATTTTTACGACGCGCAAAAACGCGTCATAGGCTTATGACGCGCATTTATGACACGCATTTATGACGCGTATCGCGCGTCATAAATGTATATGTCAAGAAAGCCCCATCATAAAGGGAGATGACACGCAAAAATGCGTGTCATGTTTTTTTGTAAAATATAAAAAAAAAATATTTTTTTAGAATCGCTAATTTCTACCTTAAATGACAATTAACTTCATAATAGAAAATAAAATACACTTATTAACAAATAATACATTTCATATATACAACAAAACAAGTCAGTGTATACAACTATTCAAGCTTTTCATAAACTATATTCTAAGTAACAATTCATTATACATTGTACTGTTGGTGATTTTGGATGATGATCTTGGACATCAATTTGCACTACTCATGCAGTTGCTCATGTTGTAGAACTCCACATGCTCCCTTGACACTGTCTCTTTCCATCCTGCACTTGTAACTTACCAGCTAATCCTACAATTTAAAAAAAACAATTAACCAGCCTTGAATAGTATACTGCAAATAAGCAGAGCATAGTAAAGCTAATTCATGTTATGAATTCTTATAGCTATTGTGTGCCTACTGATCATTCAAAATTTTTGAGCATAAGTATTTCAATGTTTACTCAAAACAGTAAACATAAAAAAAATTAAAATGACACAAGAAAAATACAAACAAACAAGCCTTGTACCAATATAAATAGCACACTTCTAGTCATAGTTTGTTACCTCTTCCAAAATCTTGGACCAAAGTGACTTCTTTTGCAAACTTCTCACATGCTTCTTTTGACTCCTCGATTCTACCTTCAAGATAGCAAGGCTGTCCCCTGCAAATAATTACAAAGGTTTAATAGCTGAAGCAGCTAATTGCATATCTGCACATGAATTAAAAAAAAAAGAATGGAACTCTTAGTCATAACAATCTCATCTGTGACTGATTTTTAATACATTTGAGTAGTCTGTTACATTAAGACCTGTCTAGCTCCTACTACAGCATTTGAAGAAAACCTGTATAATTATCATAGTATGAAATATGAACTTGAGAGATATTTATAAATTTATAGGTACTGAAACAATAGTTTGATTAGTTACATACAAACATAACATCATTTAAACCAGAAAAACTACTACAAATGTTTGTCATGCCAATATTCACCTGTTTGTCATGGCCATAGCTTGGAACTTTTAACACCTAATATTCACCTGTTTGTCATGCCAAAATGCAAACACTAAAAATGAGTCATAAATTTATGAGAGTATTATGATTGATGAGTTAATGACACCTGTAACAACCAAATCACATACCATAAGAGGCTTTAAACATGCAAACAATGCCCCGGATAATTGTTTTACTAACTTACATCTACTGAGGGGCTTATTCTCGCTACTCAAATTTGATCTTGGCATCACGTATGGCGCCCTTCTGAAGGTTCATATCTCAATTTATTTGCTAACCTGCAAATTTTAAAGCCCAATATAAAATCAAACCTTCACTGCAGAACTTGATAAGATGGCCAGAATGTTAATGCAAATGGAACCGACAGTCATGGTTGGTGACCATGAGTCGAAGGTTCTTCATAAATTTAAACCCTAAATAATACATGAAATTCAACCAAAAATATGTTTCTTGATAAGGTTGAACCATACTTGGACCCCAGTTAAGATAATCAAACAAAACAGTACCAAAACCTAAAGAAATTCGCATACATATGCATACTTCCCAAAGTTTCTAAATCTGGAAAAAAATAGAGTAAAATTATGCTTGATATTTGGTGGAATGATGATCTTACACTACTACAAAAAAAGGTCATTAATGAGATCCAGAAGGTACCTCCAGCTGCTCTGGTCATCCATAGATGTAAAAGCATATGTCAAACGTGACCTCCTCTGTTTCATGTCCACTTTCTCAAGCATTTTTTTGTCAATTTCCATGCCTGATTCAGAGATCAGAAGATCCACACTTTCTTTTCTAACATACTCAAGAAATTGGATACCCTTAGCAGTAAAAGCTCTTCCAGTCTGTTTTGAACCATAACATTTAAAAAAAATCAGGATATACCGACAAAAAGAGGGTTTGTGCTAACCTCTAGAACAGAACCTGCTGCAGGTAAACCACCTTGTTGTATAGAGTCTTCAAGCCTGATGAAACATTAATTATAGAACAATAGGTTAGAGTTAGCGAAATAGGTGGGTCAAGCCGGTGAGTGGCGGATCAAAACAGGTTTGGGTTGAAATGATCATATTATAGGTCAGAACTACATGTTAGGTTGAAATGATCATATTATCCGATGTTTTCTTCCAAGCAAAACAAAGAACACGAATTTATATTCCTTTTATTTTTAAATCTGGTTCCTTTCAAGCATGTCATGATTCAAAAAAAATAATACATATACACAATAGCCCAATTTCATATAAAAGGTATAATAAACATACGGCTTTGTGCAGCTTCTTAATCAAAGCCAATATAGGTCTCCTCTTCAAACCTCTCTGAAACATATCAATGCACTAATTTGATAAGAAATTCCAGATCTGTTTAACTTTTAGACAACAGAATAAATAGCCTACGAATGAGAATTCAAAGAAAGGGAAAGTAGAATGTGAATCAACCATGGTTGAGTTGCTGAACGATCGGTGGAGACGACCTGCTGTGGGTCGGAGGGTAATGGCTAAAAGGTCAGCTCAGCTTCCTTTTATGTGGTCCTTCAGCTCCTCTGTGACTGTAACAACCTGATCTCTAAGATTCTGAATCTCACATATGTGAACGGTGTGTAATTGAACCTGAATATTTGCGCGAAACTATCAAAGTTGGGGTGGGGTGTAAGAAGCTAAATTTTACTATGAGTAAATGTAAAAGCTGGGCTGCAAAAGCATGAAATAATTAGTCATTAGATTATGACTAGACTACAAATTGAACGGTTGACAAAAAAATATCACCATCTTCACTAACATGTGAAGAAAGAAATTAAATAGTGAGCATTTTTAATATTGAAGCATGTATACAGTCCCCACAAACAACCCAATTTCACAAAAATGAATAAACACCCAAATTACAATAATAGAGAAGAATAGCTTATAGGATTCCGAAACAAAATTTCAGATCCTTAACTATTTGATCATCCGGACAGAACTAGAGAGCGCCTGACTTGTTTGAGATAACAATCACATAATTTTCAGCAGTTATGATAATTAATCACTGTAAATAGCATCACCATGGCACCAATTATCGTGTGACCTAAGTTTGACTTTCCATGATAAATCGTATTAGCCTATCAAAAACCTAAATCTACACAGACATATAATCAAAATCTGCACCAATCAACTGGTTGGAATGACTAATTTCATGCTAAATATGAAGCAGCAAAAAGTAATAGAAAGCGAAAAGTCATCGCCGGAAAGAAGAAAACCCTAACCTGAGCAGTCTTATAAGCGGAAAGAGTGTTCTCCGCATCTTCCTTTCTCTCAGGTCCGGTCTTAAATTCAGCCAGATACGTGTAATAATCTCCTTTCATCTTCAGATAAACACCTTTGGATCACCGGTAGATGCAGATTCGATGAGTTTTAGTCACCGGCGGCGGCGCCACTTCCGTGAATCGAATTTTGTGTTTCGTGGAGCGGCGACACTTTTGTGAATCGAATTTTGTGTTTCGTGGAGAATGAGGAGGATGAACTCGGCCGGTGGGAGAAGCAGAGGCGACGACGGGCAGCGAAAAATGATTTTACCGTAGTTTTTAGGCCGAAACCTAGGGCTAACGTCGGGCGGAGATTAGGGTTTATTTCGGGCGGGGATGGAGCAAGGTGGAGGAGGCAGAGCGGACATGGAGCGAGGTGGAGGAGGCAGAGCGGAGATGGAGATTAGGGCATTTTGAGTGTGCGTGTGTGAGATTAGGGCATTTTGAAGCGGGAGAATAAACTTTTCTTAGGCGGGAAATAAAAATATAAAACGACAGAAATGGATGGATGACGCTCATTATAAAATGTTACCCGTGTTTTTTTATGACATTTATTTTACGACGCACAAAAATATACGTCATCTTCTTTTCATATTTTAGAAATCATGACATTTTTTTTATGACGCACGTATTTGCGCGTCATAAAATCAGTGTGTGTCATAATTCGTGCGTCATTAAAGGCCCTTTTTCTAGTAGTGGACATACATGCATTGTTATTTGATCTCTGACTTATCTGTTTAATCAATTTGAGCTTACTATTGTTTGTATATATAATGTAGTATGCATTCTAAGTTTTCTTTTTGTCTGTTTCTTGGTATTTTAGACATATATAGAATTGCTTTATAGATGAGTGGTTATAGAGAAACCCAGTGAGTTTATTAGAGAAACCCAATATCTACGGTCGTTTTGCCAAAAACAATCGTTTCAGGCAAAACGAGGTGACGTGTCGCGACGACGACAACCTTAAAATTCAGGGGCCCCCATTTTCCACAAATCGTATTGAGGTCGTTTTATTTGAAACGGTCGTTTTGGGGCCGTTTCACATGAAACGGCCGTGGGAAATAGGTGAATATATCAATTTGATAATCAATTAAAGTAAAACAATACCAATAACCAAGTCTTGATTAACAATAGAAACCTTCGATGATCACATGATGATTTTCGTAAACCCTAGGTGGTCGGCGCCCTCTTAAAGAAATCAACAACCTATCAATGAAGATATGAGTTTTTTTATATACAAACTCATATCCCTAAAACCAGGGATCGGCCAACCTACTGCCAAACCCAGCCCATTACATTTTAGACCATCAAGCCACATGATTAGCCCAACTAACTATTACAAAGCCCAAAACTAATCTAATGCATAAGCCTATCAAAAACCCGACCTTACAGATAGTTCTGATCATGTTATGCTTTTCATCAAAAATTCGATTTGAAAAGTTTGACGATGGTTTTAGATCATGATGAAGCTTCGGTTTAAAAGAATTTGTCATTCACGAATTCTGTTCGATTATTGCCACCATATTCATAAATAGGTGGAAAAGGTAACACAATTCTGTTTTGGAATTGCACGAGGAATCTGATTTTTTATCTGCTACCGGTTGCGAAAGTCTAGGGGGAGAGAATACATTATTAGACTTTGCATACCTTGATTATAGCAAAATGGGTACTAATCTTTGAAGCGTCCTTGAGCCACGGAGTTGCAGAACGCCATTGTGGTAAAAACGAAGGCAATGGTGGTAGCTCAATTGAAGCAAAGTGGTTTTTGTTTGAATAGCAGTGGTTTGATATTCTGCCAGGTACTTTCAATTTGGTTGAATTATGGGATTAAGTCTCTAATTTATCATCAATCTTTTATCTTGTTTATCATTCAAGAATATTGACATACTCGAGTTGATTAAATCTTTGGAGGAGTCATTGTGTCGAATTTGATAAGGCACCCTACACACAAAAAAGAGAACTGCTTGGTCATAGGGGGAGTTTAACAAAGGAGAAAGGTTAAATGAAAGTCTTGAAACTATATGAAGATCATCTTGAAGACGGGAATATATGAATCTATGTCAGAAGTGTTGTGTATACCATCTACTAAATAGGGGGAGATTGTTGGGATTTCCAAGACCGAGACATTGTGATTTGGTTAGATGTGATTATTACTCAACAAGCCACTTATTATATACCGTCTTGCAACACGGTGAAGATCATGAAGACTCAAGATATATGACTAACCGAAGACCGACATAAGTGGCGTTATTATCTATTTTTTATATTATTTGTGTCAACTTGTCCACTAGTCATGTTAATTACTAGTTTGCCATTGTCTAGTTAGTATATATAGTTGATATAATCCATAGTGGATATCATGCATACATGAGAGTCTCAGAGAGTTTCATCATTTTTCTTTGAAGTTGTTAAGGGCTTAAGAACACACTTGTTCTTGAGACCCTAGTATGAGTGTGGTAGGTACAATGTAATCATTAGACTATGAATATTACACTACTAGAAAAAGCACCTTCCTTGACGCGCGAACAATGACACTCCGTATTTTATGACGCGCAAAAACAAGCGTCATAAAAAAACTGTCGCATTTGACAAATTTCTATGGGTAGATGACGCGCTTTTTCGCGCGTCATAAATATTGTGTCATCTGGGAAAAAAAATAAAAACGCGGAGGACTAAACTTCTTAGCGCGTCAAGCCTAAAAAAAATGTGTCGAGTTATGTTTTTTCCCGCCCAATACCCCAAAACCCGCTGATCCCGCCCCTCTAAAATTTTTCCCCTAAATCACGCTCAATCTCCTCAAATTTCTCATTCACGCTGACTAAAACCCTAATATTCACATCAGTGGAGATTCATCTCCATCTCCTCAAATTTCTCATTCACGCCGACTACAAACCCTAATCCTCACATCACCGGCTTCTCCCGTACCCGCTCAATCTTCGCTCTCCGTATTCTTTCCTAATTTTATTTCTCCCGTATTCTGCCCTAATCTCCAGTGGCGACATTGAGTCCTATGGACGGTGGTGAAGGAACGAAGAAGATGGACGGTGGCACACAAAATACCTAAATCTACATTCAGCTCCATAAAAAGCCCTAATTCACAACCGTCAGAATTATGTGAGAAGAATTGGTTTTCCCTAATTCACAGTTGTCACATAATTCCCTGAGGGAATTGATTTGAGCGTGGCTGAGAAGAAACCATGTCCGAAGCTACTAACACTAGGTACGATTGTGGTTTTGTGCCCAAAATTATGTTGGTTGGTTACATCTATGCTTTGCTGAGTTATTATGCCGTAGTTATTATGTTGTGATGGTCTATTGGTGATACATTTTGTGCTGTGAATCTATAGTTTGTGATTGTTAATAGAAGAAGGGGATCCCTTACAGTTGTTGTTTATGTTTTTATGAATTAGGTGGACTTGTAGCAGATGTGAAAATAAGGGGTGGAGTCTTTGTAGTTTATTCTGTGTTTTGGTGGGAGGTTAGTCTGTTGAAGCAATTTGTTTTATGCAATTTATTGTTCTTCTTGCACATGAGATATCTATTTGAAGGTTCATGTACTAATAAAAAAAGATGCATGATTTGAATAATTCTTTATGTTGATCAGTTGTGGAAAATATTATTATTGTTTATTGGTTTATATTTTGTATTGTTAGGGTAATAAGAACCCTCAAATGCAAATGAGAAAATAATAGGCTCTCCTGTTAGCCCAGCATCAGGGTCAGCTTCTCATGAAGAAAATGTCAATATGGGTCTGCATATATCATCAAACACCAGTAGCTTTCATTCCCCTATTGACACAAAGCAATCACAGGTAAACATGTAAACTAAAAATGCTATTCATTATGCCCCTTTTTGATCTAGAAAAATGCCTCCTCTCTAGAACTTTTGTGTACAGTTATCACATATTTTGGGAACGAAAGCGTATTGTCTCATGAGCAACATAATTTCTTTTATTTAATACGTTGATTCGCTTGTTTATGAAAAGAATACACTGACATGAAAGCCAAGTGTTTAATGTACAATATACTTTGTACATATTTTAAATAATGCATAAGTAATTGACATGAAAGCCAAGTGTTTAATGTACAACAAAAAAGGCCATTTTATTAAAAGTGCTTTAGTTAAACATGCTTTATATGCCAAGGAACTGTTAGTGTAATGACTTCAGAATTAGTTATTGTATGTTCTCAATCTATATTTTGGGGATGTAATTATTTGTAGTGTTAATTAGACTACATCAGTTGTGTGGCATGATGCTGTTAACCTACTTTCAGGCATCAGAAATGTGTACATGCTTTGTAATCTTTCTATGGTACATGGCAAATGGATTAAGTCTGGTAATTGGAATACAATTGTGGCCTACTGAAGTGGGCTATAACTCAATTGAGGCTGAAGATTGGGAGGTTGCTACTAGTGGCGAGGAGACGAGCAAACCTGAGTCTCTACTTCTTGATAAGAACCGCAAGATGGAACATCAACTCACGCAGTTAAAGGTGATATCATATCGACGAAACAAAACACATACCATAAGGTACTAAAATGGGTTCTTCTTTTTTGTTGATTTTCTTGCTTTGAATTTGTTTTTGTCTGTTGGAACAATTGGTTAACAGGTTACCTGTTCAGAATTTAGAAGGTTGGGTCAGGATGTCCAATTTGATATATAGAAATTAACTGGTGTGGTATCCTTAAGTCACAAATCACAGTGCACATATCAGAATATTCATTTAGGCAATTTCTAAAAAATGTGTTATATAAGTGAATACATGTATTTAGGTTTATTATAAAGTCAGTGATTCTCAATAATATTTCAGTGGCCGGTTAATAACAAAGGTGCTAACAGAGCTACTCTCAAAAATATTTCAGTGGGCTTACTACATTAGACCTAATTCATTCACCATGAGTCTCTTTGGCCTCGGAAGCAGGTATGTCGATTTCGCTTTCAGCTTTTTGTAGTTTTTCATACGATATTGATTCACTTTGCTAATTTTGTATTGCATCACTCCAACTGTTGGTTGTTTGACTCTCAGTTGATTTGATTTTATCTTATAGCTATAACGACAGTTGATTTCGATTAGAAGTTTAGAACAGTCGTATCTTAATAAAATTAACAAGGATGAATAATGATGCTTTTGTGGTTTCATTTTATTTTCCAAGTTTGGTCTTTGGACAACTACTAATCATCCTTCACATGTGTGTTTGCAAAAACCAGAAGACTTTTCGGCCAAAAAACATATGTGTTAACTACAACCTAGGGGAACGTTTACGGATTTTTAATGTGTATCAAACTTTTTTGATATGCTCAATAAATGGTAATGATCTTCATCGATTTTTAATGTAAATTAGCATATGGTTCCTGACTATTTTGTTCATACTTTGTTCTCTGCAGCTGTTGATTTCTTTAATCAAGTGAACATCCTTTATGGTACTCTTACTGAGTTCTGCACACCATTAACATGCCCAACAATGACAGCTGGAACAAAGTAATTGTCTTAATCCCTCTTCATCATCAAAATAATATAGTTTGTGATATTTGGTCAATTGGGTACTAAGTGTGTGATCAAAGCTAATCACTTTCTTGCTGACCTGGATGATATGAAATTGACCCAATACATTGTAAGAATTTGTTTCTTATGGTTAGCAACTGACCAAAATGTTCTTGATTTTTTCTATGATTTTGAGTGATTTTTTTTTTTGCAGATTAGGATGATTGCAGAAGTGAATTCTACTAAATTAAATAAGACAATTATGACCCAGTTGGTAAAAGCTTAGAGAAACACGGATTTGGGGATGAAGCTTCCTGTTTATGATGGAAGAAGAGCTCTTTATACAGCTGGCATACTTCCATTCATATCAAAAGAATTCACAATTACCATTGAAGACGACTTGGAATGGACTGGCATCACAAAGTATGTGTTCATATTTTTATCTTTTTTTTTTCAGGCAAAGGAAATTCAAAGTGATTATTGAGTTTGTTGCACATGCTAGTATGAATCAATTGTGCGAGCTGCTTGCCGGAAAACAAGTTGATACTCCTTTTAGGCACTTAAATCAATTGTGGACAAGGGTTCACAGAAGGGTAAGTTTTATTTGAAAGAACTAAAGGAAAGTATCGGAAGCTGTATCTTGATAGTTGGTTTATGCGTGCAGATGGGTTGAATTTACAAACAAGAATGTTGCTAAACGGTTGCTTCAATGTTGAATGGTGAACAAATAGGTATGGGTGCAAGTGCAACAGATGGTATATTACTCTTTTTGCATACAACTATTGTTGAGTAATTGCTAACATATGATTTTGTGTTTATTTTTTCTGGTGTGATCAGCTTAGATACATTATTCGCTACTGACCATAATGAAGAAATACTAAATGATTTAGTGTTAGTGATGTGCTCGGAACGACACTAAAAACACTAATAAAATAGACCTAAACCTAGACCTAAGACACACCTAATTTTACCGAAATAACCTAAACCGAACCGAACCCTAAGGCAGTGAACCTGTCGGATTATAGTAAAGCTAAGGCAAGACCAGAATATCGAACCTAGGACACTCTATAGACAAGACTTAACTTAGACCTAGAAAACGGAAATACTGAGTAATTTGGTTTTGGATTTGATTTGAGAATTGGATTAACTAAAATAACCTAATCAACGCACAAACAGACAAAAGCAGGAAACTTTGGAGAAACTATCAAATGAGAGAAGACACCACCTAGACCTTGAATCCCAATTGACACCTATGGCCGTACCTGACTTTGACAATTCTGATGGATCCTAGTTCACCTTTTAAGTCCTTCCTAGTGCTAGCTTTCTAACGCTCGAACAAATGGTTCACCTTTTAAGTCCGTCCCATCTCAATTACCCTAGTCACCCTCGGATATACCTACGGTGCACCTAGACTAACCGAAGCTACCAACAACTACTATGACAAACACGGAATAACAAGCTAGACAAAACCCTAGGACACTTCCTTTTGAGACAGTGCGACCCTAGAACTTTAACCAACCCAACTACCCGTTAAACCTGTACCTTTTGAGTCTCCAGTTTAGCAGCACATTAAAATCAAATTACCAATCAACCGAGAATGCAATAGCCAAGGAACCCTAACTACACTTTAGCAATTAACCCTAAAGTTAACTACTTCAGCTAATCTACCTAAACCGAAAGACATTCGCGGGTAAATTATGCATTAACAATCAACTAACAATCTGGGTTTAACACACACAAGCATCAATCATAGCAATATATGGAATTTAATAGAAAGCCAACATCAATCAAATTGTCAAAAACAAAGTACGAACATAAAACATCAAAAGTTCATCATAGCGGTCTAGGTGGTGATACAAGTTTAGCCAACCACCATAATCACAGTCAAAACAAACATAAAGTCTGGAACTTTAACTCTAAACATGGTACTTGAACTAATTAAATGTAAAAATCGGAAGAAAACACTACACCGGATGATTGAATTGATTGTAGAATATGATTCCGGTTCGATCTCCCTTCGATTCCTCCTTCTCTATCTTCGAAAATCGCCCCTCAGCCTCTCTCTGATCGTCTGGAAGTCGTGAATGACGAACACAAACCCTAAAATCGATTTTATATGAAGATTCCTTTTTCTGCGGGTTTTGAACCTCCAAGCGTATCGCTTGGAGGTATTTCCTTTCTAAGCGATACGCCTACATCCCATAAGGCGACAAATTAGTCGGGCTTAGCCGACTTTGACTTCTGTTGACCTATGCTCCCCAAGCGTATCGCTTGGGGTCTTGTCATTCCTAGGCGATACGCCCAGGACCCTTTGTTCAGCACTTTTCTTCTTTCCTTCTTAACTTCACTCCTGGCCTCGGGATATTATCAATTACCTATAAAACTTGCATAAAAACTATAAAAAGGACTCAAAGACTCCACTTTAACTAAAACAAACTAAAACAAATAGAAACCGACTCAAATCGACTCAATTATATAACAAAAGACTTAGGAAAATTGGATGTGTTTGCAACACATCAGTTAGCATGGCATGGGTTGTTGTGCGATCAGTTTGTCTACGTTATGATTGCTTTATTATTAATTTTTTTGTGTTTTTAGTTTGTTCTCTAGATGGTCCATGTCAGTTCTTATATGTAATGTGTCTGCCTACACTTTGTTGCCTTTTATTTGCTAATTTAAAATCCTTCTCGTGCTGTTTCAGATTTCTATTCCAGGAGGCTTACAATTGCTAGGTTATTTGCTTTTTTGGAGGTACTGCTTTGATTACATTAAACGTATGCTCTGCACTTTTAGGTGTTGCTTTGTTTGCTGATCTTTTTCTAATCAGTATTATTGAATTGGCATTTTTTATCTTGATGTTGTGACAGTGTCCACAGCATGCCAACTAGTAGATTATGTTTAGATGGGCTTGATAATGCAAGTATGGAGACGGAAGAAGCTAAGGTTACATGTAGTTAGTGCAATGTAAACTAATGTTACATTTGTAATGTTTGCTCTATATATGAAATGTATTATTTTGCTACAAGTGTATTGTATTTTGATTAGGAGGTTGATTGTCATTAATGTGGAAATTAGTGAATCTACAAAAATATTTTTTTTTTAATTTTGTTTTAATTCATGACGCGCATTTATGCGTGTCATAAACATATTTATGACGGGGGCTTCCTTGACACGCTTTTTATGACACGCTTTGCGCGTCATAAAATGCGCGTCATTGTTTGCGCGTCAAGAAGCAGATGACGCGCATTTTGCGCGTCAAGAGGATTCTTGACCCTACCTTCCTTGACGCTTTTTTGCGCGTCATCTGGGCCCTTTCTTGACGCGCAAAAAGCGTCAAGAAAGGCCATTTTTGTAGTAGTGTTATCCTTTTATCACTTTGTTCTTCATGTTATTCATATCTATGTTCTTGTATACTCATTATCATCACATCTCACAATATCGATGTTCATATGTGGGTGTTCGTTTT
>JBCNJP010008421.1:0-40662 GCA_039602395.1 Deinandra increscens subsp. villosa
TGGAAAGTCAGAATAGAGAAATTCATGGGGTTCTTACTGTGCCTTAGCTGTCAATTAGGGAAAAGGCTGTCATTGTTTCCTTTCTTGCTTACTTGTTACTCCTATATATTGGGGTGTCTTCTACATTGTAAAACATAACAAACAATTCAACCTTGTTCTTCAATCTCTTATAGACATCTCTGTTATCATTTCTATTATGGCATCAGAGCAGTGCTTCTGATTTTGGGTGGGTTTTACTACTCATCATCTACCTGAGTAGAGGCTGCCATGTTGAGTAACCAAAACTATACTCTAAAAAATAACCAAACCCAAAGCAACCTCAATACCCATCTACCAAAGCAACCTCAATACCCAGATCCAAACATACCCATCTACCAAAGCAACCTCAATACCCAGACCCAAACATACCCATCTACCAAAGCTACCTGCGACTTCGAAGGTCTGATGCTCGTCGGAAAAGGGCACCGGTTAGACCAGAAAAGGGAAGAGTGGAGCCAGAGCCGGTGATGTTGAATATAGATGCTTCGTCGGAGGTCATACGTGGGCTAAGGATGAGCATCAGATGAATGATGCGACTAAAGGCATGAACGATCAGAGCCTTGCGACCGGAACAACCGCCGTGGACAACCTGGGAGCCACCGGCAACGGCGGCGAGATCGGACGTAGAAAAAGTCGACGGCGACGTCTTTAATCGTGGGGAAGGTAACGGGTTTGAGGAATTCTCCTCAAGCCCTAACCTTTTAAATCTACAACTTAATTTTAATTTACAAAACAAACCTCAAGTTTCTGAAAATTTAATTAACAGGTCCCTTTTATTTCATGGAGATTTAAAAGAACCCCTTCTTTTTTCTCAAAAACCCACTAAAGAACCAAAAGGTGTTCCAAACTTATCAAAGTGTGGGAAAGCAAATGTCGTAAAAGATTTTGAAGAAAAAAATAAATCTTGGATATTCGATTGTGGAGCAACCGACACAATGACATTTGACGCCTCGGACATTGTGTTACAATCCAAACCAGAAAAAACTCATATCCAAACGGCGAACGGGGGAGTTGTGGCCGTAAAAGGGGGAGGAACGATTGAAATATCTCCTACAATGAAATTGTCAAATTGTCTCTATATACCAAATTTGTCACACAAATTGTTGTCTATTAGCCACATTACGAAAGAGTTGAATTGTATCTGTACTAATGCATCCAAATTTTTGTATCTTACAGGATATCAGGACAGGTAAGATCATTGGACGTGGCACTGAACGCCAAGGATTATACTATGTGGATGAAGTGACTCAGCAGGGAACTGTGATGTTAGCTCATGGAAGTAGTGATAGAGAAGCTTGGTTGTGGCATAGAAGACTTGGTCATCCATCAAACGGTTATTTACACCTTTTATTTCCAAAACTATTTCCTTCCAATAAACAATTGAATTGTGAAACCTGTGTTTTAGCAAAAAGCCACAGACATACATTCAAACCGAATAATACTCGGGTGGATAACCCTTTCTCCTTAATTCATTCGGATGTTTGGGGTCCTGCGGAAGTAAATGGGGGGGGGGGGGCAAAACTTTCGTTATTTTGTTATATTTGTGGATGACTGTACTCGAATGACATGGGCATATTTCTTAAAACAAAAATCCGAAGTTTTCGAAAAATTCACAATGTTCTATACCATGATCCAAACCCAATTCCATAAACACATTCAAACCCTTCGATCTGACAATGGAGGAGAATTTGTTAATGACTCCATGAAACAATTCCTTCAAACAAAAGGAATTATTCACCAGACATCTTGCCCACACACCCCAGAACAAAACGGGGTTGCCGAACGGAAAAACCGCATTCTATTGGAAGTGACCCGAGCTATGCTTATTGAATCTCGGGTCCCTAAATCTTTCTGGCCCGAAGCTCTTGCTACTGCCACCTACCTTATCAATCGTCTTCCAACCAAAGCTCTTAACCTTAAAACCCCTATCCAAACCCTAACTGAATTCGTAAAACTTCCACCAATCCTCACTCTTCAACCAAGAATCTTTGGTTGCTCTGTCTTCGTTCACATACCTAAAACAAACCGAAGCAAACTCGACCCATGTGCCGAGAAATGCGTATTTGTGGGATATGGTGTGAACCAAAAAGGATACCGGTGTTACAGCCCAGCCAGACGTCACATGTTCACAACTATGAACTGTGACTTTCTGGAGACAGAATTCTTTTACAATTCCCAACATAGTGGTCAGGGGGAGAAAGAACATATTGACACACTAAGTTGGTTAGAAAGGATTCCGTCAGCACAAGAAGTTGACCACAGTTCCCCAAATGAGTCACTGACTTCCATTCAATCCGGCATAAGTGTCACCGAACAAGGTCAACCTAACCTGACATCCGAAGTAAGCGACTCTTCTTCCGAACAAAGTCAACCTAACTTGACATCCGAGGTAAGTGACACTTCTCCCAATCATGAAAATAATGATGTGATGATCGCTCATGAAAATAATGATGTGTCGAGCCGATAGTAATAACCATTTGAGTGAAACGGAAAATTCGAATATAAAAAATGTTGAACAGGAAACACCTGGAGGATATGTCCTGCCACCACGTGCAAATAGAGGAATACCTCCGAAACGGTACTCCCCAGAAAAGCAGACCAAAGGCGCAAGATATCCAATAGCAAATATAGCAAATGGCAATTTATCTAGTCAGGCTAAATCCTTCACCTCTGCCCTTTATATGGAAGAAATACCAAATACTGTGGAGCAAGCTCTAAGGTCAAAGAAATGGGAAGATGCTATGAAGAGCGAGATGGATGCTTTGGTAAAGAATGACACATGGGAAAAATGTTCCCTTCCAAAAGGTAAAAAACCCGTTGGGTGTCGATGGTTATTTACCATTAAACATAAACCAGATGGGACGGTTGAAAGATACAAAGCTCGTCTAGTAGCTAAAGGGTACACTCAGACATATGGGATCGACTATTCAGAAACTTTCTCTCCAGTTGCCAAGATTGACACAATCAGGGTTCTGTTTTCGGTGGCTGCGAATAAAGGGTGGCCCTTACATCAATTTGATGTAAAAAATGCCTTCCTGCATGGTGAACTACAAGAAGAAGTATACATGGATGCTCCTCCAGGGTTCCAAGAAGATTTCAAGACTGGAGAAGTGTGTCGATTAAAGAGATCATTATACGGGCTCAAACAATCCCCCAGGGCTTGGTTTGGCAGATTTACTCTTGCTATGAAAAAATATGGTTATAAACAAAGTAACTCTGATCACACTCTGTTCCTCAAACGGAGAGGTGGTCAAGTAACTTGTCTGATTATTTATGTTGATGATATGATAATTACAGGAAATGACGAAGAAGAAATGTTGAACTTAAAGAAAAGATTGTTTAAAGAGTTCGAAATGAAAGACTTGGGAAGACTCAAATACTTCCTTGGAATAGAAGTACTCAGATCCAAACAAGGCATCTTCATATGTCAAAAAAAGTACATTCTTGATCTATTGGCGGAAACTGGAATGTTGGAATGCAAACCCGCAGACACTCCGATGATGGTCAACCACAGACTCCATATGGTTGAAGGAGCAGAACTTGCAGACAAGGACCAATATCAAAGAATGGTCGGGAAGCTAATCTATCTCTCTCATACACGACCAGACATAGCATATGCAGTAGGGGTGGTAAGTCAGTTCATGCATCAACCGCAGGTGACCCATATGGAAGCTGTCTGGAGAATCATTAGATATCTCAAAGGAACCATTGGTCATGGTGTCCTCTTCAAATCAAATGGACACCTTGAAATCCAGGGATATACAGATGCCGATTGGGCTGGGGATAAAGGAAACAGAAGATCCACTTCTGGCTATTTTACTATGGTTGGAGGAAATCTAGTCACTTGGAGAAGCAAGAAACAAAAGGTAGTGGCCCTGTCAAGTGCTGAAGCGGAGTTCCGCGGAATCTCTCGTGGTGTAGCTGAAATATTGTGGATTCGGAAGCTGCTAAGAGAAATTGGTTTTACCCCAAATAAATCTAGTAAACTCATGTGTGATAATGAAGCCGCAATTCAAATATCAGAGAATCCTGTTCAACATGACCGAACAAAACATGTTGAAATTGACAGACATTTCATAAAAGAAAAGTTAGAGGCAGGCATAATAGAGCTTCCTTTCGTTTCGTCAAAAGATCAACTCGCAGATATCTTAACAAAAGCAGTCAGTGTAAGAATTTTCAGCGATTGTTTAGCCAAGTTAAGTATTGGAGGAATGGACCCACTACTTAACTTGAGGGGGAGTGTTGGAATGGAAAGTCAGAATAGAGAAATTCATGGGATTCTTACTGTGCCTTAGCTGTCAATTAGGGAAAAGGTTGTCATTGTTTCCTTTCTTGCTTGCTTGTTACTCCTATATATTGGGGTGTCTTCTACATTGTAAAACATAACAAACAATTCAATCTTGTTCTTCAATCTCTTATAGACATCTCTGTTATCATTTATATTACGTTTGTTATACAAAATGGACGCACAAAGGTCACGATCCGCTTTCGCATGCGTCCAAGGTTAAAGGTTAGTCCACCACCTCGGTTTTTCACCAACCATTGGATATGGCCGTTGAGTTATCATGAAGACATTGTCCAAAACTTAAAGCGGTCCAACAGTTAAAACTTCAAAAATTTAACCAAAAAAGGATCAAAATTGCTTGCTTCTATTATACTCTATTAAGTTTTGTTTTTTTGTAAACACAGCTCACACCTTGATATGCGTAGCAAGTAAAAAAAATGACTCGAAAAAAGTCGAAACACCTCATGGGCTAAAACAAAGCACTTTGTCTAAACTAAAACATATATTTGTTGATGTAAACGGAATACGTAAACGGAATACGTAAACGAAATAACGAACGAAATTAATTAAGAACTATGATTGATGTAAATGAAATCAAGATAAGTAAATGAACAAGCAAAATACGTAAATGAAGAATCAATGAGTTTGTGGTAATTTTCCCTATTCTGTTTTATTCATCAGATCCAAATTTATAGACTTCAACTAACATGTATGACTAACTCATAGCTAAAAAGAAGAACATGACAATTAAAAATAACTAAATAAACAAGGAGCAATTGGTAGTTCATGCTAATCAATGTGGGTTTCATCCAACTTGTGGTCCAAGGAAAGTGGATTGTATCATTTGTCCAAACACCCCCAATTCCGTAATGTTAGTAATGGAAGCTTAACTCATCAAGATGATGGAGAGCAAGCATATATAGTCGGTCTACCATCAATTCCGAAATATGTCCAAACACACACCTAACACAGTAACACTTTTTTAACATAAATTATTTTTCAAGAATATAACAACCATGATATGAATAAAGTACATATTAGATTAATATGAAGTTTCCAATAAGGTCACTTTGTCATAAAAGCAAATATAACAAACACACAGAGCAATGATAATGATAGTAGTCATGTACGTATAATTTAAGGTTTTACATATTTAAAAATTTACATATAAATGTCTCAGTCTTCCATATGATAATCCCCAAAGTTGGGTTTCCAAAGTAACACTCAAGTGACATGAGCTCCACCCAATCCAGTAGTGGTGAAGATGGGCTAAGACTGAGACTAAAAGTTAAGGACACTAACAAAATCAAGAAGAAGTGCTAGTATGCCCAAGAAGTAATAAACATATTTCAGGATCTTGTAACGGGAGTGGGACAGGCATTGATAGGATGAGTCTAAATTCTCTAAATGATCATATCTCCGAGACATAATTCCGTGAATTATAAAAGCCAAGGCATATAAAACCAAAGAAATAACCAGAAAGATGTTGACAAGAGGATTTTGTTTCTCCAGTATAAACTTCAGACCGCGAAGTCCCAAAAATTTCTCATACAAACGGAGCAAAAATTTATCATCTTTAGGATCCGAGTAATCATGTAACCTGATAATAAAAAACACACATAATCAAACTCTTACGTTTCATGTTCTTTGTACACCGTGAGACAGCCATGTGAGAAAGGAAAGGAAGAGAAAGGAAGAGAAAGGAAAGGAAGAAATAACCAAAAGATTCTTTATTTCATGTTATAGCATACTCAAGTGACGACTCTTACGCGGGATGGGAGTAGTGTTCATAACCGCTCACATGGCTGTCTCACGGTGTATAACATACCCCAAAGCCACGTGTATCACAAGTTAGTCTTTTGAAATAAAACAAGAAAAAAGAGTAGATGAATTACGCTCTAGCGGAAGTATTCTCCACTTGTTCTTCTTCGTCTCGAATACTCGTGGATTCAGACATGTTTTCGTTGATTGAAACAATCGACCTGCAACAATCATCAAAAGGAGCATATTATATACAAAACTCTAATCAGAAGAGTTTTATTCACCATATAAGGATTGTTAGTTGTGGAAATTAACAAGAGCGTTTCACTTTCATCTTGACATTAATTTAAAAAGGCTGGGTCCTAAATTGAGCTTTATAGCTGGGCTCATTTTTTTCATATTCCAATAATATATTAATCTTAACCTAACCTGACTTGGTTAATATTCATGGGCTCAAGAGTAGTTGTTTTGTACGGGCCGTGAAGGTGTATGCCTAAACTTTTTTACAATTTGGGCCCACTAAACCAAACAGAGTAGCAAATCAAATCAAAACCACTATAATTAACACAAAACAAGAGAACACAGACAGTTGACAACTATATATATATCAAATCCTTCAAAAGAGGAAAAAAAAAATTATAAACACTTACTCGCTACGAGCAGGAGTGTCGTCTTCTTCAGTTCCATCGAGCACGGAAGCGGTTGGATTTTGAGTGACAGGACCCAAAACCCTTAAAAACACAAGAGAAAAGAGACGGATTAGGAGACCAAATTCGAAGAACGTCAAGTTTCATACGAAGATAGATTTGATTTCTTATGTGATTATCAAATCCAGATGATAGACATTCAAACAAAACTGTCTATATTGTAATGATAAATGATAAACATGGATCATATATGAAACGAATTGAATGTAATTATGCTGGTATAACTAAAATGCATATATAACTTACTCACCATTAGGGGTGTTCATCGAATCGAATTCGATTTATATTAAATACTTAAATGGTGAGCCCAATAATACTAAAATATTTATATAACACACACACACACACATATATATATATATATGTTGAAAATATAAAATATATATATAAAATTTATATATCAGTTTTTATATAAAATTTTAGTCCAGTTTTATTGTTGGTTTTGTGTCTTGTGCAGATGTCATGGGCCAGTTGGCCCATGGCCCAAGTAGAAGACTTGTCTTGGTGTTGGGCTCAAGCTGGACCGGGTTGAAGTTGTAGCCGTTGAAGATCTGTTCGGGTTGTTCGAGTGGTTGCAAGTCGGTTGGAGCTCCGGGTGTATATAAGCTCAGCTCAACGCTGAGTTAGGGTTACGCGCGTTCTTATCTTGTCCAAAACGCCGCTCCCCTCTTCTCTCTGCTCGTTCATTGCTGTTCTAGGGTTTGATCGATTCACAGTTTCCAAGTGAATCAATCGCCTGTTAGATCGTAGTTGTGTGTTCAGCGTAGAGAGTGTATCTGTTGAGGATCATCGTGTTGATGATCCATACCTGTTCAGATCTGTTGTGATTGCACAGATCTTGTTTGTAATCTGATTCTCTTTTTGTATGTTCTTGAGTTTATATCATCAGATTACCATGTTTTTGACATGTTTCTTTGATCTCTGTGTGGTTCCTGCATACTGTTTGTGTTGATTTCTTGGGGCTTGTTATTGATAATATTGTTTTTGAACTAACCCCAACCTGGTTGGTTTCCTTTGTTGCATATTTTGTCTGTCTGCTATTTCTGTGATTTGTTTGTTCTTTGTCTTTCATCATGGGTGATTCTGGTGATGGTAAACCATCCACATCTGCCACGTTAGTTAGTAAACTGGATGCTAGTGATCCTTTGTACCTTCATGCTAGTGATTCTAGTCACTTAACCATTATCAGTATAAAACTTAAAGGCACAGAAAATTATACTCTGTGGTCTAATGCCATGAAACTTGCTTTACAAGTTAAAAACAAATTTGGTTTCATTGATGGTTCTTGTGAAAAGTCTACTGATGATGAGATTTTGAAAAAACAATGGGATAGATGTAATTCCATTGTTTTAACCTGGATTCTTAATTCTGTAAGTGATGAATTGTATTTGGGTCATGTTTACTCTAACTTAGCTTCTGATGTTTGGAATGAATTAAAAGAAACCTATGATAAAATAGATGGATCTGTGGTGTTTGATTTATACCAAAAGATAAATGCATTTAATCAAAATGGCATGTCATTGTCTGAATACTATCATAAGCTTAACATGATGTGGAAACATCTTGACCAAATTCTTCAAATACCTACTTGCACTTGTGATGCCTCAAAGAAATTCAATGATTTTTCACATTTAATAAAACTAATGCAATTTTTAATGGGTTTGGATCATAGTTATCAAACTGTCACAACAAACTTGTTAATGCAATCTGAGCTTCCTTCTATCAAGGAGGCCTTTTCTGTCCTTTCTAGAGAGGAGTCCCATAGGAATTCTACTGGTTCAAAAAACCAAAGTAATTCCATGGGATTTGTCTCTAGAACTACAAATTCTTTTGATAATAAAAGGAAACCTGTTAAGACTCCTAACCCTAGTCTTAAGTGCACCCATTGTAATAAATTGGGGCACACAATTGATAAGTGTTTTGAAATCATTGGATACCCTCCCTGGATGAAACCCAGGGTTGGTCAACCAAGGAAAGCAAATGCAAGTAGTGTTAATAACTCTGCTGATAAAACTGATAGTCCTGGTTTTAATCCTGTCAGCTCTCTCACTGCTGATCAAATGACTAAACTCTTGAACTTGTTGTCTGACAAAAACATTGATGGGTGTTCTGGGGGTCATGTGTCAGGTAGGAATTTTTCCTCTGTCTGTGTCTATCCTAGAGTTTTTTCCTTTTCTAGTCACAATAATTTTAAAGGTAACAATGGGTGGATTATTGATTCAGGAGCAAATCAGCATATGGTCATGTCTGATCGAGGCATGATCAATGTGGTGAATGTGTCTGAATATAATGTAACTGTTAAACACCCAAATGGCTCTAATGCCAAAGTTTCAAAAATTGGTGACTTAAAACTCAATAATGAAGTTACTCTTTATGATGTTTTTGTTATACCAGAATACTGTGTGAATCTGATCTCAGTGTATAAACTTGTTAGGGATAGTAATTTGATTGTTAAGTTTGATGAGAGGTTTTGTTATATTCAGGATTTGTTAACCAAGAAGGTCCTGGTGACTGGTAATCAGTATGATGGTTTGTATATGTTTGGTGAGTCAAATATGTCCCATTGTGTGCTTAGTCTGAATAGTAAGTGTTGTGATATTTGGCATGCTAGGTTGGGGCACCCCTCTGAAATGGCTCTTAAAATGCTTAAGCTTCACTATAAAATAGGAACTAGTGAGCTGTCTGGTCCTTGTGATGTGTGTCACAGAGCCAAACAGCACAGATAACCGTTCCCTTTGAGTGAACATAAAAGTACACAAGTAGGAGAATTGGTTCACTTAGATGTTTGGGGTCCTTATAGGACCCAAAGTAGAGAAGGGTATAAATACTTTCTAACCATTGTTGATGATTATTCAAGAGCTGTCTGGTTATTTCTTATGAAACAAAAAGATGAAGTTTTTCATAATATTCAACTGTTTTGTAACCTAATTGAAACTCAATTTAATAAAAAGGTTAAAACTTTTAGAAGTGATAATGGTACTGAGTTTGTCAATCAACAGGTTACTGTTTTCTTACAAAATAAAGGTGTAGTGCATCAAACTACATGTGCTTATACCCCTCAACAAAATGGTATTGTTGAGAGGAAGCACAGACACTTATTAAATGTTGCAAGAGCCTTACTGTTTCAGAGCAAGTTGCCCCTTAGGTTTTGGAGTGAATGTGTCTTAACTGCTGCATATTTGATTAATAGAACTCCTTCTTCTGTGTTAGGTGGGAAGACTCCTTATGAGTTTGTTTATGGATTCAAACCCTCCCTTAGTCACCTTAGAGTCTTTGGCTGCCTTTGTTTCAGTACTGTTTTAAATAATTCAAATAAATTTGGTTCTCATGCTGAAAAATGTGCTTTAATTGGTTACTCTAACACAAAAAAGGGTTACAAATTATGGAGTTTTGACAATAAAACTGTCATTTTTTCAAGAGATGTTAGATTTTATGAAGCTATTTTTCCTTTTCACCCTCAAAATGGTTCTTCTGATGTGAATGAGCCACTTGTGACTGATACAGATACTACACAATTTTTTGACCTTTATGATTCAAATGGTTTTTCAAATTCTAAGGGTGACAGGGGTCCCAATGATGAGGCTCCTGACCTTGATACATCTCATCATGGACCTCAGTCACCGGGGGTGTCTCCTGAGTCTACTGCAGGGGGGGCAGGAAATGGTAAAAATGTCTCACCCAGTAGCTCAGGATCACCCTCTGGAAGGGCTGAGGGTGATGGGGTTAATGAAATTGAAACTGTAACTGTTGCTCCCAGCACAGAACCAATAACAGTTATTTCTGAGGGATGTGATACATCACAAACTCCCTCTGTTGCCCTTAGAACTAGGTCTGGTAGAGTTTCTAATTTGCCAAAAAACTTAAATGAATTTGTGGTTGAAGGAAAAGTTAAGTATGGTTTGGAAAAGGTTGTTAATTACTCTCATTTGTCCTGTCAAAATAAGTGTTTTGCCACTAGTCTAAATAAAAGTAGTGAACCAAACAGTTATTTTGAGGCTGCTAAAGATCCCAATTGGGTGGCAGCCATGAATGATGAAATTGAAGCCCTCAATAGAAACAATACTTGGACTCTAGTGGATTTACCAAAAAATAGGAAGCCTATAGGTTGTAAATGGATTTACAAAATAAAATATAGGTCAACAGGAGAAATAGAAAGGTATAAGGCTAGGCTTGTAGCTAAAGGGTATAGTCAAAAGGAGGGGATAGACTATGATGAGACTTTCTCACCTGTGGTAAAGATGGTGACTGTTAGGTGTGTTTTAACCATTGCTGTGTGCAATAAATGGCCTCTTTTTCAGTTAGACATTAACAATGCATTTCTTTATGGTAATTTGAATGAAGAAGTGTATATGAAATTGCCTGAAGGTTATTTCTCTTTAAAAGAAACTAAAGTCTGTAAACTGAATAGGTCCTTATATGGATTAAAACAGGCACCTAGAATGTGGTATGAAAGATTAGTTGAAGTTCTATATGATCTTAAGTTTGTGCAAAGTAAGTGTGATCATTCTTTGTTTGTTATGTCTCTTGAAAATGTGTTTGTTATTTTGTTAGTCTATGTTGATGATATTGTGATTACTGGAAATAGTGTAACTGAAATAGATCATGTAAAAAAGGCTTTGAGTGCTAAATTCAAAATTAAAGATCTTGGTCAGTTAAAGTATTTTTTAGGCATTGAAGTTATTAACACTGAAAATGGTTTGTGTTTGTCTCAAAGGAAATATTGTTTAGAATTGCTTGCTGAGTTTGGACTTACTGGAAGTAAGCCTGTTAACTGTCCTATTGAGCAGAATTATGTGTTAACTAATATGTGTGCCAAGGATAAAGCTGTGTTACAAAACATAACA
Organism: Deinandra increscens subsp. villosa; assembly: GCA_039602395.1. Taxonomy (NCBI): domain Eukaryota; kingdom Viridiplantae; phylum Streptophyta; class Magnoliopsida; order Asterales; family Asteraceae; genus Deinandra; species Deinandra increscens. The sequence continues at coordinate 11,637 of JBCNJP010008421.1, forward strand.
GGTTATCAGAAGTTAATAGGTAAGTTAATATATCTTTCACACACTAGACCTGACATAGCATATTCAGTTCATTTTTTGAGTCAGTTTATGCATGCTCCCACAAATGGTCATCTTCAAATAGCTCTTAGGTTACTTAGATATCTAAAAAGGGCTCCTGGAATGGGAGTTCTTATTAATCCTGGTTCTTTAAGTGATCTTAAAGTATACACTGATGCTGATTGGGCAAAGTGTTTACAAACTAGGAAATCTGTTACTGGGTTTTGTGTTTTTTTTGGAAACACTTTGGTTTCTTGGAAAAGTAAAAAACAAAGCACGATATCTAGGTCCACAGCTGAAGCTGAATATAGGGCCATGTGTGCTGGGACTTGTGAGATTATGTGGTTGGTCAATTTGTTAAGTGAATTGAATGTTTCTGTTACCTTACCTGTTCCTGTTATGTGTGATAATACTGCTGCTATTTCTATTTCCTCTAATCCTGTGTTCCATGACAGAACAAAACACTTTGAACTTGATCTTTACTTCTTAAGGGATCAAGTTATGAAGGGGTGTATTAAGATAGTTAATGTTCACTCTAAATTTCAACTTGCTGATCTTTTCACTAAGGGGTTAATGGTTCAACAGCATGATAGTCTTTGTAAAAGTCTTAATATGTTTGATGTTTTCAACAATAAAACTGAGGGGGGATATTGAAAATATAAAATATATATATAAAATTTATATATCAGTTTTTATATAAAATTTTAGTCCAGTTTTATTGTTGGTTTTGTGTCTTGTGCAGATGTCATGGGCCAGTTGGCCCATGGCCCAAGTAGAAGACTTGTCTTGGTGTTGGGCTCAAGCTGGACCGGGTTGAAGTTGTAGCCGTTGAAGATCTGTTCGGGTTGTTCGAGTGGTTGCAAGTCGGTTGGAGCTCCGGGTGTATATAAGCTCAGCTCAACGCTGAGTTAGGGTTACGCGCGTTCTTATCTTGTCCAAAACGCCGCTCCCCTCTTCTCTCTGCTCGTTCATTGCTGTTCTAGGGTTTGATCGATTCACAGGTTTCCAAGTGAATCAATCGCCTGTTAGATCGTAGTTGTGTGTTCAGCGTAGAGAGTGTATCTGTTGAGGATCATCGTGTTGATGATCCATACCTGTTCAGATCTGTTGTGATTGCACAGATCTTGTTTGTAATCTGATTCTCTTTTTGTATGTTCTTGAGTTTATATCATCAGATTACCATGTTTTTGACAATATATATATTTCTTATTCGAATTCGACTTAATTAATCGAATCGAATTAGGATTCGATTTGAATAAATCGAATAAGGAATTCGAATTTCTTATTCGAATTCGAATCGAGTCGAATTTTGAATTATTCGAACCAGATTCGAATAATGAACACCCTCACTCACCATCCACTCACTTAAGAGGGATATACATAGTGACTATGACTGTCTCACGTTGTATAACGTTTCCCAAAAACACGTGTTTAACAAGTAATTAGTCTTTTGAAATAAAACAAGAAAAAAAGGTAGATGAATTACGTTGAAGTGGAGGTATTCTCCGCTAGTTCTTCTTCTTCACCTCCAATGCTCGTTGATTCAAGTAGGTTTCCGTCGATTGTAACTATAGCCCTGCAACAACCATCAAAGGAGCATATTATATACAAAACTCTAATTGAATTCACCATACAAGGATAAATATATAATTTAGAAGTAGTGTAGATTGGTATGCAAAAAAAGTACTAGAATATTTTTGTAATAAGAAAAGAAAAGAAAAAAAAAAACAAAGATAATATATATATCAATCATATACACTGATAGAACCATTCTAAATCGACTCAAAACCATTTTAATTAAGGCAAGACAGCATGCAGCATTTGGATGTTGAGACTTGAGAGCTATTCAAAAGAAAGTTAAAACTTAATGGCCTGTTTATTCGAATTTCATTTTTTTTTTTGTTTAATCTAAATAAAAAACAACCCGCTATAACACCGCACCCATAACTCCATGTATACCCCTATCATAACACCGAAATGGTGTTATCCAGTCATCGTCCACGTGACATAATAACACCACTTTATATTATTAAATTTTATTTTTTTAAAACAAAATAATAATTGAAATTACCATTACTATTACTAAAATAAAACATTAACATGGTCCATGGTCTCGTCTTCCGTGCTCCTCAATTTCTTTCTTTTTTTTTTTTTTTTTTTTTTAGTTTGACTTTTAGAAACATATATTATGAAAATAAGTTTTGATGTATGCTAAGTAATTCTAGCTAGCCTAAGCCGACTCAAATTGGCAAATCAAACTGAAAAAACATGACAAATAAAACAAGAGAACATAGAGAGTTTGACAAATCATAGGATGGTAGATTTGATATCTTTGAGCGATTAGGGAAGCCCGGAATTAATATAATAAAAAGCGACTCTCTTTGACCATGTTATCTAGGTGAAGGACATAATCTATACTACTATATAATACATATTGATCATCGGGGGTATTTTCGTCATTAAATTCCTTAATTTTAAGACGCGTACAAAATTAAATGCAGAATGTACAAGTGTGTAAAGCATGAAAATATAACCCACTTTCAACATTTATAAGAAAATTCGGTGAGGGTAATTTGGTCATCATCCTAATTAATGATCGATAGCCCTTTTCCACCTCTCGAACGTTTCATCAGCCGTCTCTCTCCCTCGATATTCGTTTGCCTGTCCATTCTGCATTCTTCAAGACGCTGCCTCTCCATTCTCCAAGACGCCTCAGGCCTCTGGTTTCTTCAAGACGTCTCCATTCACTCTCCATTCTTCAAGATGCCTCTCCATTTCCAGCTGACACAAATGACTGCTTCTTCTCGAGCAAGATCCCTTCATCATCCACTTACCAGAGTAAACCTAGGGTTCATCTTCTTCTCCATTATCGACGTTTGTTTCATAATCAGAAGAAGGAATCTCCTATGTTATATGTAAGTTATTGATAAACCCAGTTTCTTTTCTACTAACCCTAATTTTCGCTTCCTTCTACGAAGCAATCGCTCTCGCCCATTCTTGGCCTCCACAATCATCATCGTCCCAATGCCAGGATTGAAGAAAAAGAAATCAAATACTACCCTATACAAACACACAGTTTTGACAGGTAATCGATTTCTTAAATTTGAAAATCTAATCCTCCATCTCTCTTAAAAGCCAAATCATTTTCCTCTAAATTCCAGATCCTTATAATTGATTTCTTTGTTTAGATTGTAAAAGCAAGGTCCTTTGGTACATCGATCCTTACAAACACAACAAACAGATCCGGATTTTATAGGTCCGATTTATTATGTTAATAGTGTATTTTTTACTTTTTGATGTTTTTCTTAGGTACACACCGATATCAGATCCGGATTTTGCTCTTCCCCAGATTTGTGTGATTGAAGTAAACGGGTAAACCATTTTAGTCATTCGATTTGAGAAAACTAAGAAATATGTGATTGTTACATGTTTTATAGGGGGTAAATTGGTGCAAAGGCTCTAGGAAGGTATAAATAATCCATCTCAGTACTTGTAACCATCAAAATTTTTGCTGATTATGTATCCAATCTGTTCAAAAGATGTAATGTTTTCTTGGATCAGTTTAGCTGATTGTGTATTTCAATTTTTAAACATCAACTCCGATATGAGAGCTCTCAAAGTACTATGAAGATACTAAACATCAGCATTCCACTGGTGTTTGAAAGTGAAAAAAGGTTAACTTAGTATCATAATGAACAAATCTCCTAAACTATAGTTAAACCATTAATAATAAACTATAGTTATATTTTATTATCATGTAACGGTTTTAACTTGTTTATGATTTCAAGGTATGCCATCGTATGTTTCACCATCTTCTTAGTTATATTTTTTAGATTGACATTTTGTGTATGTCCTGCCATGATATATCATTAAATTTTCTTAATGAATCCCTGTGTTGCAGATAACCATAGTATCTGTGCTTTGACTCTATTTAAATCAAAGGGAAGTCCATTTTTCTTGGTAGAAGGTAATGTTAGAAGGTAATGTTGTAAGTATAATATAAGAAACCATTGAAAGCTTTTCATGAAATCCAATTCGTTATGGAAAGTTGAGCTTTGCTCAAGTAATCCTTTACTAATTTTCATGTTTATTAGTTCCCCATGTTTTTACATTTTCTACAAAGTATGCTAATGCATGCTCGGATGCCCCATTGCTCCATTCTATAAAGAAAATTTGAACGTTTTTGGATAAATATATATTCCTGGAACTGATGTGTTCATTTTGCAGAGAATGTTGACAAACTGGAATATTTGATACAGAGGCTGCTATGGGCTTTATTATTTGGGCATAATAATGCTTGGCTGCAGGTAAAATTTTTGTTATTAACCTGAATTTTCTCCAATCCTTTGTGCATAAAAATGCTTAATGCTTAATCTATGTTTAATTTATGGAGGATAAGTGGCTTACTAAACCAAAATGAATAATGTTCTGTGTTAGATGTATTAAAATAAAGTCAATTGTATCATGTAATTGGGGCAGGGAAATTTAGACAGTTACTTAGTTTTTAAATGCAGACATGGATACTACTTAGGTTGGGTTTTTTCAGCTATTTTAGTTACTTATTTGTGTAGATAGATGCTGAAACTGACATGGATGATGAAGACATACGAGATAGTGAAGTTGAAGAGAATCAACCGATGGATCAAGTTGGTGGTGTATTAAAAAGGGAAGATATCAAAACAATAACAAGCGAAATGGAGGTAAAAGCTTGCTGCCTGCTGGTTCTTGACAGTCTAGCCTTCAGTCCCAGGTCACTTGCTGCTTGACTGCTTCATAATTTCATCTTTTCATTGGTTAGTTTTTTAATTGCTGTTGCATATTAGCTGTTTTACTCTGCTTTTCTTTATGAAAGGTTTGAGTATATATACCTTTTTGTTTGTGAGATTCTTATATGTTATCACTATTTGTTGTCCAACTGCTTCAGTTCAATATATGAATGTGTTCAACAATATATTTAAACATGTTTATTATCATTCATGTTTTTGGTTGTACTGGGGGTTATAAAAATGTATGTGATTTGTCTAAGTCAAACCTTGAGTTGACCAGGATAGATGGTCTTGTCAAAGTGGAGTTGTGGGACTTACACCCGAGCCAAGTCATGTTTTCCAGTCACAAGATGCTGAATCTATTGCTATGTTGCAGCTAATTAACCTTGCTGCCCTGTTGGTGTCACTATAAAAAAGAAAAGAATACAGTTGATGTTTATCATGTCTAACGTTTATGTATGTATCATTATGCTACAGGGTTGGCGACTGAAACCTTATAGGTTTTCTGTTGTTCTGACTGCTGCAGGGGTACGTTTTTGTTGTTCTTAATCGACCTAATCTTCATTTTTGTAGGCTTCGATTTGAGGCGTTTTACAAGCGGTACGTTTGGGTCAATATTGTTTACGTTTACGCGTCTTCGTTTTGGAATTGCTTCTCTTATTTACATATCTTTGCTCTTGCAGGTGTAAATCAGTAGATTTCAAAAGAGAGGTACATTGGTTTCTAATTTTCATTAAATCTTTCATAGAATTGTTCTTAGGTGGATTTTGTTCTATCTGATTTGAGATTATATTTTAATTAATTTAATCTTGAATTTTTTACTATGATGATGGAGAAATATTGCTGGAGATTAAAGTCATTTGAAGATGTGAAATATGTGCTATATTACTGGACTGATTCCCCTTCAGACTATTGTATGTGGAGAGGGTTTCTTGTGATAATGTCACCTTCATTGTGGTTGCACTGTGAGTTTATTATTACCCCAACTCAGCCAATCTAAATTCCAGCCGAAGAAATTGGTATGTTTTGTTTTGTAGTTTTAACTTGAATGTTTAACATTATAATGAAGATTGCATGAGCCGCCCTTATATTGGAGGTGCAAACTGCAGTAATATACCAACATGTGAATTTAAAACTGAAATGTTTTTGTGTTCATTTTAATCAAAGTCCTTGAGATTGTGCCACATTTATTTTTTTTAATACAACAAATCAATCAGCTTATTACAACAGTTGATGTTTATCATTGTTCGGTGCATAGGTTATGAGGCAGCGTGATGAAGATTTAACAAAACAGGTAGAGCTTCTCAAGCTGAAACTCAACAAACTTGAGCAGCTCACCAAAGAAAATGCATTAGCCCGTGTTCTCATAATGGAAAACAGTCCTACCAAAGATGTCGCGATCGCAATTTCACCCTCTTGATTCATTCCAACCATGCTTTTGTTTGAAACTGTCAATTCAAGGTAAGTTTACTAGGCCTCACTTTCATGATCTCTTTCTACATCTATGTGATTCGATTATTAGGGTTCTGGTGTGTGCTTAAAATGTTGATTTAAATTTACATATTACTCAATTAGTTATGTATACATATTTGGCATTTAATACATTTATGCGTGTCTATTTTTTTTTATCTAAAATTTGCATTTTTGGATGTTTCAGATTCAGTGCATATCATGTATTCAGACATGATTAATATCTCTAGACAGGGTAGTTGATGAAACTGAAATTATCGATTCATCTATCTGTTTACTCATGATTCTTGGATTTTTTTCATATTCTTTGTATTCAAATATAAAGTCACTGCCAAATACTATGCAGCGTTGAATTTAATTGATTACAGCTAATTTTGTAGTCTTTTTCTTTTTCTTGATGTGAACGTACAAGTTATAAACAAATAGATCAAAACATAATGCAAGTGATTTGAAAATATATAAATGCCCCATTGAAATTAATGATTACTCGATTAAGGTTCTTATTAATGATTTAAAATTAAATTTAGTACCATAACACTTTTTCTTTTGTTATATTTCGATGAAACTTTAAATAGTGACACTTCAAAACAAGTTGGATGGATAAAAAACGATGTACAAATCTTACACATATGGGGCAACATTTATAAACCATTTTAAAGTCATGAAAGCTGTACATAACACCTTAAAAGTTGCGACCACTTGTTCAAAAGAAAAAAAACGTCTCATAGTACTAGGGTCGTAAATGAACCAAGTTGAGCCCAACTTTTTTATTTTAACAAACTAAGATGTTAAAATCCGTGCAGTTAGTTAAAAATAGTGATTTTAACGAGCTAAAATGTTAAGATCTGCTTAGTTAGTTTAGAAACTTAAGGGACAAAAAAACATCACGTATATAATATATCGTTGGTTGATTGTTCAAAAAAAAAAACAAGAGAGGATTGATAAACTAAAAAAAAGTACCGCGTTCGTTGATGGTCACGAGGTCATTGAAATAGTTATGTTTTATGAGGCCTTCTTAATGTGACCTCATCAAAAACTATCATCAAAACTATTATGTTCATGAATTCAACTTAAAACACTGTTTATGAGTGATTGCATGGCGTACGACACAGATTGACTTCCTCACTATGGAATTCATTGACCCTCGGATTTTGATTCAAAAAGTACTATGTTATTAGTGATATCTTAAAACTATGTTGATGACTTCTATCTTACAACTCATTTGGTTTTAAATTACTATGTTTGTGACCAACATATATTTCAATTCGAGTGTTTGTTGTTATTTGTTTGAGTTCTAAAAAAACGAATACCTCGATGTAAATTGTTGTGCCGTCATAACAAGCAAACAGAAGACGGATAACACGTTATACACTGTCGCCGCCGCAACGCGCGGACACACGGCTAGTAAATAATAATAAGAAACAGATTTGAAAAGGAGATATCTTTGTTTTTTTTTTTTAGCTATTCATCGTCTTCTACACAGAGGCAAGTAATAGATTTGAAAAGAGGTTTCTTCAATTCACTTCAGTCTGAAGAGCAGAAGCTCTGGGAGAAGGAAAAAGAGTCATCTTCTTGATTTCATTTTTGCTAAGTCCGCCGGAGAATTACTATGACTCCGGTTCGTACCTTCTCCGACCCCGACCCACATATACAACATAGGCCAGCAGCAAAACAGAGCATCCCTTGATTAACGGACGGAAACTGAATCATAATAGGTGGTTAACCACCCCTAATTACTGAAGAGACAGAGCATCCATTCATGGAATTCGATTTTCCTCTCCTCCCCCCCTAATTATAAACTGATCAAAATCGTAGTAATCGGAGTGAAGCCCTGCTGTCCCACCAGAAAAACAGAGCAATCGAACTTACTCGGGTAATTCAAGACAATCGGACTCCCTTCCTTTTGACATCGATAGATCTATATCTCAAAAAAACAATGGAACTGTTGCGTCCCAGAATCCCGGGGTAGGATTATCGGAGGTTAGCTACACGTGGATGGGCCTTGTGAAGGTTCCTGCAAAACAGCAGCACCGTTAGCCTTGACACGAAGGGCCCCGAAGGGGGTCTTCGTGACAACACTCCGGCGTGAGAGTAAGTGTATGTTTGAGGAGAGATATCGAGTAAGTAAAGAAAGTGTTAGTGAGAATTCGGATCCTTTACCCGTTTGGCTAAGTCGTGCTTATATAGTGGCTTGCGAGGGTGAAACGGTCATTTTGCCTTTCACGTCTCCTTTCCCCGCATTAAATGCCTGATGGGGCTGCAGGAGCTTCGAGCGCCGAGAAACAGGCTGGATTCTGCAGAGATGCTAATCACGTCACCTGTCCCATCGTACCTCCTCGTACCTGCCTGTCCTTCTTGTCGGCTAGATCCCCTACACTTACTTGCTCATTCTCTTTGCCGAGTTCGTCTTATCCCTTCCGCCATGATGATACCCAAGATGGTATCCTTGGCCCGTCATCGAGGGCAAGAGCTTCTACATAGCCCGTCGCGTCGGAGGTGCTTCTTCGTAGCCCTTCTGTTATTCGAGGCCCTTACGAATGGCCTTCTGGGGGTATAACCTAATAAGTCCCCCCAAGTCCAGCCCTTTTGAGGTCCTAAGTGAAAAAAGGGGTGGGCTTAATTTGCTTACCTTTTTCTGGCCCACGTTTTACTAAAAAGATGCTCCAATAAAAGGCTGTCTTATCGCTGGTTGCTGTTTTTACCGTTTTACCCCTGGGCGGTTACAGCTGGACCCACGACTTGTGGCCAGGGTTTTACTGCGCGTCTTGTCCGTCACGTGGCGGTTTCTGCCGCGACTTTCGGCCCATTTAACTTCTTTAAATTCGAGATTGCACTTAATTGCAATCTCTTCTCCCTCTCCAAACGACTGCCGATTGGGTTTTTTCCGCCATTATCGTTTTTTTTCTCCTTGCAGGTTAGTTCTCCTTTTCTTTTTCTACTTTTTTCATGGCTCGGGTAGATCTTTTATCTGTCCCATCTGTTATGACGGCCGACGATCTAAGCTCTTTTGTTGCCGACTTTGGCATTCCTGATCGTTTGAACCCACGGTTGCCCCTGCCGGAGGAGCGGGCCGTGGCCGTCGCTGATCGGGTAACAATTTACACTGCTACTTTCCGTCAGTGTAATGTTCGGTACCCCTTGTCTTCTTTCCTTGTGTCTGTTTTGCGTTTTTACAAATGTCATTTTTCGCAAGTTCATCCTCTTGCTTTTCTTAAAATCGTTCATTTTGAGGTGGCATGCAAAGCCGTTGCCGGAGATCCGTCGGTGCCTCTTTTCCGGCGGTTCTACAAATTCCGGCGTGATGGTAGTTGGTTAACTTTTGAGAAGCGTCGCGCCCCTAAGTACCCGTCTTGTACTGATTCCATACTCAACTGCCTTCACAATTGGAAAGATAGCTATTTTTTCGTTTCCTCTGATTTTCTTCCCGAGGTACTTCCCCTTCTTCCTGATGACACGCTCATCAACGATCCACCCCCTAAGACCGGCTTTGATGCTGGGCTGCTCAAACGCCTTTCCGACCATCCCACTCCTTGTAAAACCTTCGCTGAAGGCCTTCTAGTGATGGTTGGTTTGAGCAAGAAGGGGCTCCCTGATGGCCAGCGTTTTGTTGTCTTGAAGAAGGGCAAAGGTAGCTATTTTGACCTACATTTGCATGTGTTTTTGCATTCATACGTTTACTTACTGTGGCTCTTGGTTTTTGCAGAAATGAATCTTCTCAAGATTTTGGGCAGTGCTGGGAAGGGCTTGGAGTATACTGCAGTGCCGGCCGGGGACGGGACTCCGAGGGTCAGTTTTTCGGAACCTGTGGCGACTTCTCAGGCATCGGATACTATTAGCACCTCATCGCCTTCTTCCTCAGCCAAGGTTGCTGAGGACGCTACTTCGAAGGAAACCAAGAAGCGTGCTATGCCAGTCCTTAACCCTCAGGCTCTGAAGCGTCCTGCGTTGAGGTTGAATCTTAGGAGCGGCTCCAAACCTTCCTCCTCAACTCCACCGACTGTTGAAACTTCTGCTAAGGACCCCATTAATCTGGATGTTGGCGTTTCGCCCTCTGCTGACGGTTCTTCGGCCCCTTCCAGCGTGCAAGCCCCCCCAAGTGAAGCTGTTATTACTACTGAGGTTCCCGTATCTACTACCGTTTTTCTTGAAGGTCCTTCTACCAAGGTGCCGTTTTCTGAGGCTTCTGGTGCTTCGTTTTCTGGTACGCCTTACTTTTTTCCTAGAATTACTGAGTCAACCCCCCCTTTGTTTGCTCAATTGATTCGTCTGTTAAGTTCTTCTGCTGCCGGTTCTACCCAGAGTACTGAGTTTACATTGTCTCATGCCTCGTTACCAGCTGCTAAGGTGATTTTTGCTGACGATCATCCTCGATCTCCCGCCCCTAACTATGACTCTGACGGGCTAGTCCCCGTTACTGATGCTTCTAAAGCCCAGCCTTATTGGCCCGATTGGACTGTTACTGAAGGTACCATCATTGATGGGGTGAAACCCTGCAAGGAGTTTATGAGGAGGTCGCTTCCTCCCGCCGAGCGTGCATCTGCCAGCAAAATCGGGACCCCAGCTTTGGGGGACCTTCTGGCTATTCAAACTGTTCAATGCTTTAAAATTGTTACTGAGGCGGAGAAGCGCCTTAACTGGCTTGACTGTGAAGCAAAGAGGTGGAGGTCCAAGTATGGTAAGGTTGCTGCCGAGCTTGAGCAGGTTTTGGTGGATAAGCGCAAGCTTCTCCAAGATTTGGAAGGTCTGGAAAGCGATAGGGCTGGTGTTGATGATTTGAAGAAGGAAGTAGCTGCCGTCAGGAAGGAGATGAGTCTGGCTCATGAGAAGTTGAAGGAGATGAATGGTTTGGAGGATCAGCTGAAGGCCCAAGAAGCGTCTGTTGCCCAGAAGGAACAGGAGTGCCTTCATCTTGAGGTATATTTTGCTGCATCCTCTCCTTTCTTATTTTCATGCTTGCCTGCTTTTGCTTTAACATTTTTTCCTGATGCTATCTCCTTTCTTGCAGGCTCATGTTAAGGCCCTTCAAGAAGAGGTTCAGTTGGCCCGGGCTGGTGAAGCGGCTGCCAATGCTCATTTGGACAAAGTTAACAAAGAGGTGGCGGCCCTTCGAGCTGCTGGTGAAACTCAGGCGACCATGGAGGGTCGTGTGACAGAGCTGGAGGGGGATAGGCGTTGGCTCCTCACCGAGGGGCTTGCTAAAGCTGTTAAGCGCGTCCATACATCCTCTCAATTTGGCCACCTGTTTCAGAAGGTTGTTGATGCGTGCACCGGTGCCGGGTACCAGCTTGGTCTTGCCGCTGGCTATGTGTTTTCTGCTGAGGGTACTGTTCTTGAGGATACTCCATATTACGACCCTTCAGCTGACCAAAAGGTGCAAGAAGCAGGAGCTGAGCTTGTTGGTGCTTCTTTCAACGCTCTGGAGACCATAGCTGCCAACCCCCAATGGACCATGGAGGCCGTTCGCAACTTCCTGGACCTTGAAGATCCTGCCACCCCTGGTCCTTGAGCATGCTTGCTTTTAAAAGCACCTTTCTTTAACATCTGTGGTTTTTGTTAAAAACATGTTTCATTTTGCCCCTCTGTTGGGGTGTACAATATTTTGTTATGTCTGTAATGGCCTTTCGGCCTTTGACTTTTGTGCCCTGTATAGGGGTTTTCTATGTTATGGTGCTTTGTTAACACTGTTTATCTTTTTGCTATTCGCTGTTTTCAGGAGCGTCCTCCCTACAGTTTTATGGCAATACGTAGATATATATGTACTTTAGCATTTCTTGACATCCATCCTTTATGGGCTGGTATGTCTTGTTGTGGTATGAAAAATTTTTGCACCACTTTTTATGCCTTCCTTTTTCAGAAGGTGCCCAAGCGACCCTTGTGAGGTCTTCCAGGGGCTTCTACCTTTTCTATTAAGGGCGCCCATTTAGGAATCTTTGGTAGTAATGGACTTGGCTCTTGTGAAGCCTGTTTCTCATTTTACTTAGTACTTTTTCAAATGGCAATGTGTTCGCGTATTTTCTTGCTTTAAGTTTCGTAAACTATGCTAGAACATGTATCACTCAAATTTTTCATGAAAATTTGGCTTGTTTCATCAAGCCATATATATATTTAGATACTTGTAACGTTTTACAAAATCTGCCATACATGTTGGCTTGGTACAATGTTACAAAGATAAGCTACTTCATAAGTAATACTTTCTGAGCTGCTGGATATTCCAGGTTCTTGGGATTTCTGGCCCGTTAATCATAGCCAGTCTGTGTGACCCTTTGCCGTTGGCCCATATGACCCTGTAAGGGCCTTCCCACCTTGGGCCAAGCTTGCCCATTTCTTCTTGCCTACTGGCCTCGTTGGCCCTGAGCACCAGGTCACCAACGTTCAAAGTTACTCCTTTGACCTTTTGGTTATAGAGACTTTGCATTTCTTTTTTGTGAGCAGCTTCTCTGATAGCCGCTATTTCCCTTCTTTCTTCAATCAGATTGAGATTCAACCGAAGGTCCTCTTCATTGCTTTTATCATCCAAGGCCATTCTGTCTGTTGGACAAACCACTTCAGCGGGTATGACTGCTTCAGTCCCATAAGTTAGGCTGAAGGGGCTTTCACCTGTGCTTGTTTTTGGGTTGGTCCTGTGAGCCCATAGCACATGAGGTAACTCTTCTAGCCAGTTCTTCTTTTTTCGCCCCAACCTGGTTTTTATACCTTCGACTAAGCTTCTGTTTACCCTCTCGACTTGCCCATTACTTTGGGGGTGAGCTACCGAAGTGAACACTTGACATATTTTCAGCTCGAGACACCATTTTCTGAATTTTCTGTCTGTGAACTGCGTCCCGTTGTCGCTTATAATGGTTTGAGGGATTCCAAACCTACAAACAATGTTCTCCCACACGAATCTCAGGATCTGCCTGCTTGTGATGGTGGCGAGAGGTTTAGCCTCCACCCATTTCGTGAAATAATCAACAGCTACCACGACAAACCTTACTCTTCCCTGTGCCATGGGAAATGGTCCTACAATGTCAATTCCCCATTTTTGGAAGGGCCAGGAAGAGCTTACCGGAACGAGATCGTGCCTCGGGTGCCTTGGGATCGGAGCATGCATTTGACGATTGTCGCATTTTTTGATTTCTTCAATGGCACTTTTGTACATTCCGGGCCAATAAAACCCGGCCCTTTGAGCTTTGGCCACTACCGTTTTTGGCCCAGCATGTAGGCCACAGATTCCTTCGTGAACTTCTTTGATGATTTGAGAGGCTTCTGCTTCACTCATACATTTTAGGGAGGGGCCTAAGTAAGATTTTCTATACAACCTATCATTTACGATGGTGTATTGGAGAGCTTTGGTCCTTATCTTTCTTGCCTCTTCTGACCCATCTGGGAGTTTTCCGTCGGACAGGAATTCAAAGATGGGCGTCATCCATGATGCCCCTAGCCCCTCTTCGATTGCCATCACCATATTCTCACCTACTGAAGGGGCTGATAGTCTTTCTACTTTTATGTCTTTTCCCAGATGGTTGAATGCTACCGCTGCTATTTTGCTTAGAGCATCTGCTTTCTTATTTTTGCTTCTTGGGACATGAATGATTTTGCAGTAGCTGAACTCCTTCACCAAGTTGTTTATTTTGTCAAGGTACTGTTTCATTGAGTCCCCCTTAGCCTCGTATGTCTGATTGACTTGGCTCGCCACTAGCATTGAATCGACATGAGCTTCAAGGTTTTTTACCTTTAACTGCTTAGCCATTCTGAGGCCTGCCAGGAGGGCCTCGTACTCGGCTTCATTGTTTGTTGTGGTGAAATCAAATTTGAGGGCGCAAGTTATTTCTTTCCCCTTTGGGCTTGTCAGTATTAGGCCCGCCCCACATCCTTCCTCATTTGAAGCTCCGTCGGTAAAAAGCTTCCAAGTGGACGAAGGAGCTGCGCCTCTCTTAACTGTTGGTGGTAAACTGTCTCTTATTTCTTCTTCGGGAGGTATTTCAATCAAGAAGTCTGCTAGGACTTGCCCCTTTCTGGAAGACCTTCCTTTGTACTCGATTTCGTAATTTCCCAACTCGATGGCCCATTTTGCAAGCCTTCCTGAAACTTCAGGTTTTTTCAACACAGTATGAATGGGTTTATCAGTGAGTACCTGCACAGGATGCGCCTGGAAGTATCTTCGGAGTCTTCTTGAAGTGTGTACCAACGATAGGGCCAATTTTTCCATCGTCGGGTATCTCTCTTCGGCTCCCTTCAAAGTTCTTGACAGGAAATAGATTGGGATTTGCCCTTCTTTTCTTTCAACCAACAGCACCGAGCTGACTGCTTGCTCTGAGATGGCCAAGTATGCAGTAAGAGTTTCTTTTTCTTGAGGAATGGCTAGATCTGGGAGGTCGCACAAGAAGCTTTTGAGGTGCTGGAAAGCTTCTTCGGCCTCATTGGTCCATATAAACTGATGCTTCTTGATGCATTTTCTCAAAGTTTTAACCAAGGGCCTTGACTTGTCTGCCAGCCTTGATATGAACCTTCCCAAAGCCACAAGCTGACCATTCAGACTTTGCACCTCTTTGAGAGTTCTTGGGGACCTCATGTTTTTAATGGCCGCTACTTTTTCGGGACGGGCTTGTATCCCGTCTTTCTTTACGATCACCCCTAAGAACTTGCCTTCTTCCACCCCAAAAGAGCATTTGCTCGGATTTAGCTTCATGTTTACTTCCCTGAGGGTGTTAAAGGTTTCTTTGATGTCTTCTATCATATCTCCTTCCCTTTGACTTTTTATCACCAAGTCATCAACGTATACTTCGAGGTTCCTTCCGATTTGCTCTTGGAAAAGCCAATCCATGAGCCTCTGATACGTAGCCCCTGCATTTTTTAGTCCGAATGGCATTTTTGTGTAACAATACGTACCGTCCGGGGCGTGGAAGGCAGTCTTGTCTTCGTCTTCCCTGGCCATTCGGATCTGATGATAGCCCTTATAGGCATCTAAGAAGCATTTTATTGGGAAGGAGGCCAGAGCATCAATCTTCGCGTCTACTTCAGGAAGGGGATAGCAATCTTTTGGACACGTTTCATTGAGTCCTGAGAAGTCGATGCACATTCTCAGGGAGCCATCAGGCTTTTTCACCATTACGGGGTTTGCTATCCATTCCGGGTACCTGATTCTTCTTATGATGTTGGCTGCGAGTAGCTGCTTAACTTCTTCAGCAGCCACCTTGGCATGTTCTTCGCACAGGCTCCGTTTTTTCTGTCTGACGGGCTTTGTTCCGGGTGGTATGCTCAGGTGATGCTCAATATATCTTGATGGGATTCCTTCCATATCACCACATTGCCAGGCGAATATATCGCTGTTTGCAATCAGCAGCTCTTTAAGGGCAGTTTTCCACTTTTCTGAAAGCTGTGAGCCTACCTTTATGGTTTGCTCAGGGTACCTGTCGCACACCATCCATTCCTCTATCCCATTTTTAGGCACCAATTTAGGCAGGATGTCAACAGTTGCTACTATTTCTGATGCTGAGCCGACAGTTGCTATTCCTCCTGGCGTTGGGAATTTCATGAGACCATGCGCTGTTGATGTGAGTGCCCTCAGGGCTCTGATGGCTGGCCTTCCTATGATGGCATTGTATTTTGACGGGGCTCTGACAATGGACCACGTAAGATCGATGGTCCTTCTTGTTAACCCTTCTCCAATGGTGAAGGGCAACGTCATCTTCCCCAAGGGTCTGACCATTTCACCTGAGAATCCTATTAAGGGCGTGTAATCTTCTTGAACCCTGGCCCTGATATCTGGCATCATTCTCACGAAACAATGCTCGTACATAATCTCCGTCCCGCTTCCTCCATCAACATGGATCCGGGCCACTCGATGCCCTGCTATGTCAGCAGCGACATTCAGAGGAGCTTCTTGGGCTTCGTCGGGCCCCAATGCTGCGAAAGTAATGGGTTTCTCAAGCCACTTCTCGTTGTCATGCACTCTATGCCTGACGGTTCGCTGAGAGGCTTCTCCGTCATCAACCTTTCTTCTGATCATGTCTATGTATTGGGGTTCTTCCCTTGGAGGTACTTCTTTGCCTCTAGGTTTTTCTGGGCTTTTGATTTCTTTCACCAAGTGTGATAGTTTGCCCGTTTTAATGGCAGCTTCTATTTCTTTTCTTAGCTGTATACAGTCATCAGTCGCGTGCCCGTTTCCTCGATGATAATCACAATATTCCCCTGGACGGGCTTTACTCCCATGCCTATTAGGACGGGGCTTGCCAAAAGGCAACCTATCCTTTTCGGTAGCGAATATCTCACTGGGTGATTTAAGCAACGGAGTAAATTTTTCGAAGTGGGGTGGCGTACCTGATGACGATTCGTATGAGCGACTTCCCTTTGACGGGTATGGCGAGTACGATGGCTTCTTTTCTGACGAGCTTCTTCTGGAATGGGAGCTGCCCTGACGAGCCTCACTTCTGTCCCTTCCTTTGCCATAGCCGCTCGAGTTATCCTTTCTGGCCCCCCATTCCTTGGCCTTTTGTCCCGTATCTTTTCCCCTGATGTAGGCTCTAACCCTGTCCATGAGATCGTCGAAGGAGCTAGGAAACTCTTCACCCAACTTTTCACACAGCTGAGAGTTCCTAACTCCCTGAATGAAGCCGCTTATCTTCATGACTTCGGGGACGTCTCGAATGTACATACTTTCTTCGATGTACCTGTTCATGAAGCCTTCCAGGGTTTCATCGTCTTTTCTTCTTATGTGGAGGATTTCGTTGGGGTTCCTGGTGGTTTTCTTTTGTTGACTAAAGTACCTGAGAAATTTCCCCCTGAGCTCTTCATAACTATCAATGCTTTTTGGTGGGAGGGTGTCGAACCACAGTCTCGCGTTTCCGGCCAGAGTGGAGACAAACATGTGGCACCAGGTCGGGATGCTCCAAGCCCCTGCCGTTCCCGCTGCCTTTATGGCATGGAGGTGGTCCTCGGGGTCTTGAGTCCCGTCATACGCGGACACCGACGGAGGTAACCTTAGCTTTGGCTGAAGGGGTGCTTCAGAGATTCTATCTGTGAATTTGGAAATGTCCCCCACCTCTGACGGCCTGTAGGGGAGTGACATGGGGTCTTTCCCCTTGCTTTGCCTCTTGCCGGCCTTGTCGGGCTTCGCCGTTGGGCTGCTTGATTGTGACTGTTTTTCTAGTGTGGTCAACAGTTTTCTGAGGAGGTCTCTCGTCTCTGCCCCTTCTGGCTTTTCCTCCTGTTTTTCCTTCAAGACTTCTACGTCGTCGTCCGAGTCCGTATCAGTGTACTGACCCTCCACGTGATCTTCCCTACTGAACAGTACCTTTGGGATCGACGGATTTTGCTCTGATTTCTCTAACTCCAACAGTTGGGTCATGAGAGCTTTACGATTGTTCTTCACAAACTCTGGAGTTATGGTGTTCTCTCCTTGACTCGTGAGGTTCTCTCCTCCTCTCTTCTTCACATTAACCACCGAGGAAAAGAGTTCTCCGGCCATGCTAGCGGTGGCCTTCGCTTTCACGCTAGGTGTTTCAAACCCAGGCGGAACGTGAACTCCTCCACTCTCATCCATCTTTTAGTTGAATCTAAGACCAAAGTATTTGCCGGTCCCACGGATGGCGCCAATGTTGCGTCCCAGAATCCCGGGGTAGGATTATCGGAGGTTAGCTACACGTGGATGGGCCTTGTGAAGGTTCCTGCAAAACAGCAGCACCGTTAGCCTTGACACGAAGGGCCCCGAAGGGGGTCTTCGTGACAACACTCCGGCGTGAGAGTAAGTGTATGTTTGAGGAGAGATATCGAGTAAGTAAAGAAAGTGTTAGTGAGAATTCGGATCCTTTACCCGTTTGGCTAAGTCGTGCTTATATAGTGGCTTGCGAGGGTGAAACGGTCATTTTGCCTTTCACGTCTCCTTTCCCCGCATTAAATGCCTGATGGGGCTGCAGGAGCTTCGAGCGCCGAGAAACAGGCTGGATTCTGCAGAGATGCTAATCACGTCACCTGTCCCATCGTACCTCCTCGTACCTGCCTGTCCTTCTTGTCGGCTAGATCCCCTACACTTACTTGCTCATTCTCTTTGCCGAGTTCGTCTTATCCCTTCCGCCATGATGATACCCAAGATGGTATCCTTGGCCCGTCATCGAGGGCAAGAGCTTCTACATAGCCCGTCGCGTCGGAGGTGCTTCTTCGTAGCCCTTCTGTTATTCGAGGCCCTTACGAATGGCCTTCTGGGGGTATAACCTAATAGGAACTTACCCTCCAGTCTGTTGCTCATCTCCTCCTGTTGCCAGGATGCTTGAATCATTCACCGATTGAAGCATTGAGAAGAAACAGGGGGCAATCAGGACCATCTTAGTATAGAGAAGCCTCCACAAGCTCGCCCGAGAGGACTGCAAGGGCAGATGTGAGTTTGTGGTCCGATCTTCTTCAAAGACAACCACACCACCTCTGGTTTCTCGTTGTTGCCCTAGATTCCCGCTGAGGCCCTCCGTCAACCTGAAGAGTTTAACAACAATTTGGCCGGATGGTGTTAGATCGAACCTCAGTAAAAGAAAAACTAATCAATTTGTTGAAAGCTTACTGTGCAAGACTTGGATCATGCAATGGATACCACAGGTTGCGGCGGCGTTGCCTGGAAATTGGAAGCGGTTGAACTGATGATGTCGTGCTACGATCACTGATTAAACTACTCGCCATTTTCTTAACAAAAACGTTAGTTTGGGGGAAAATTCAGTGGTGGCCGTTGGCGATTTTGGTGGTGCCAGGCGGCGACGGCCGTGGTGGTGGTGGTGGTGGTGTGTGTGTGTAATGTGTAATGTGTAATGTGTGAGAGAGAGAGGGGGGAGAGAAAGAACAGCTTTGAATAAAACCTACTAATACAACCTCATTGTTATAACCCATGACAAAACTATCAATTAAGCTATTTATTATATAAATATTATCAATTAAGCAAATGTGTGGATGGATACATCAAATTTGAAGAGCGAGGGAACTGTTTGAATGATAATGACTTGGTGAATTCCTGAAAATCGCTTTACAATATGTGCATTGACTTACTAACATAACAATTGAGCCTACGGAACAATTCTAGGCGGAATAAATCTCTACCCAAATTACCAAAATAAATACAAATATTTGTGTCCCCCGCAGTTGGATCGGGTAGCCTACACACGTTCAAACTGGATCAAAATGTTTCAAAAATATAACCCGGTGGGTCGGGAGCAGCCAATGTTTTAAAAACTGGTTTAACCGGTCCGGTTCAACCGCCAACCGGTTATCATACCGGTTTTTTAATCTCCGGTTTTTTGGACATAACCGGACCGTTTTGAACCGGGCGGTTTTCCGGTTTTTTCCGGTTCAACCGGTTTTCTGACAGTTTTAAAAAATATATATTTTTTTTAAAATTTATTGTTATTTTTTATTATTTTTTAAAGTTTAAAACTTATAAATTCTTATGAAATACCAATTTGGTATTATTTTTTAGTGGATTATCATTGTATTTTAACTATTTTCGTTGTGGTGTACAAATTTATTAACATTTTTATAAAAATATATATATAAATCCCCTAACCGGTTCAACCGGCCGGTCTAACCGGTCCGACCGGTCGAACCGGCCCCGGAAAGTTTTCCGGTTCAACTAAAAAACCGGTTTTTAAAACATTGGGAGCAGCCCCCCTGAAGAGGTCTGCATGTTGTTTTTGACACTACCCACGGACCGTGGGACAATCCTTTTGCTCATCGATCGACGACGAGCTTTGGTTGATGTATGATGCAACACCATCGTATTAGGCCGGTAAGCCCCTAACCAATTGAAGAACAAGTCAAGAATCGATAACCGGGTGATCGATATCTTTGAGTTGCTCAGCTATGTCTTTTAATTTTTTTTGACACTACTCGTCCATGGACGAACACAAAACCATTGTGAGATTAGTGAATTGTCGTTCCTGAGTAGCAGCCAGAGCCCGAGCCCGAGCCCGAGCCCACTCGAACCAAAAGGTCATCTGCAAGGGTTCCATAAATCCACAGGTGGGTCGGGTGCAGCCCCCTGAGCCTACAATTAGGGAGAATAAATCTCTACCTAAATTATAAAAAGATATGCATACATACAAATATATCTGTCACGTTAATAGAGTTAAGCAAAATATGACACAAGTCAAAGCAAAAAAATGTGAACCGAGTTGAAATTCGTCTCCACTTAATGGCTTAATGCTCCTCGCCCTTTAAAGCCCTTTGTTATAGTTAATAATTACCACTAATACCCCTCCTCCTTATTTTCTTTCACAAAATTCAAGACAACATATTTTTATTTAGTCTTTGGAATGAGAAAATGGCGGTCGATATGTTCATTACTATAACACCCCTACCTTCACTTGAGCGAATTGGTTTAACATGAGTGATTCTTTTTATTTATTTTTTAAATACTATTGGTAGACAAACCCTTCTATTTGTTCCCTAACTTTAAAGCAAATCCTCATCTTTATTTTTGACCCCTAGTGTGTGTCAAATATATTAATTTTAATACGTCCCATTTCCTTCCCTAATTTCACTTTGGTTCTTTCTTCAAGTTTCATCTAAAATCTCGACAATTTAAGACTTGTTCGCTTCATATATTCTTTCACTTTTGAGCTATAAAATTAGTTAGTTCTAATGGAATTTTCAATTTTCATAGAATTCTCAATTCTTTTACCTTCTTTGATCGCCTCATCAATTCGACCCTTTATGTTTTGCTCATCTATTTTTTTCTTTATTTATAATAAAGAAATTCTTACAGCTTAAACCGTGAACAATTAACAAACACTACAAGGTAAAAAAGTGGGACTAAAATTGCTTATATTCTATTTTTATATGTTTCGTTTCTTGTTCTTCTATATGGTAGCGTTTGGTATGCAGGAATAAATGGTGGAATGGAATGAGTCATTACGTCGGAATGAAAAATGAAATGTTTGGTATCACATTGGAATTGAATAGAACATTACATAAGGAATGAGATTCCTTTCATTTCCGAATATTTTTATTCCATGGGGGAGGGGTGTTTTTTTCCGATTCCCCAAGGAATGGAATGAAAAAGAAAATCCCGATTAGATTTTTATGAAAAATATAAAGAACAAAAAAATAAAATATAAAAAATAAAAATATAAACCGAAAATGAAAAACATATAAATAATATAAAATAAAAATAAAATAATAAATGAATACAAAAACAAAAAATAATAAAAATAAACGTAAATTAGTAAAAAAAAATAACAACAAATAAAATAAAAAATCTAAATTAAATAATTTAATTAAATTAATAAAGAATTAAAACATAAAAAAGTTAAATATTAAACAAACATATTAATTTCAAATGGAAATACTAGGAAAATTCTATTCGATTACTCCGTTTATATAAACATCAAACAATGCGAATCAATAATTTATTTCATTACCACATGGTAACCAAACATGACGATGGAATGTAATGATCAATTTCATTCCCTCGATCATTCCACTCCGTCGTTTATTACATTACATTGTTCATTCCATTACATCATACCAACAGACCCTATGTGTCCACACTAGAGATACAAAAAACAGTTTTTTGGGGTCATTTGTGAAGCTTGAAAGAAAATCTCAAGGGGGCGGGGCTTAAAAATTCTATCGAGGGGGCGATACTCAATACATATAATTTTTTCTACAAAAAATCACGAATATCAGTGCTTCAGGCCGAAAAACCCGCGAGGGTGGCTGCCCCTTCTGGTCCCTTCAGTACGTTGCCCCTGTTTGAGGTTAACTGCTCATAGGTCAAAAAAAATCGCCTACTCCTCCACATCTCTAGCAACGACACTCGATTTCTCATCCCCTGAGCAAGAACCAACATCACCACCTCTTGATCAAGTTTCAGCACTTGATTTAGGCGTAAACCAGTTGCAAACGACAGTCTATTTCAGAGTTGACTTGTGACAAACGCAAAATTCGATTTTTTTGTTTCTGAAGCAGCAATTTAACCCTTACATGAACAGATATGTGCAACGTTTTTCTCTTTATGTTAACCTTCTTCTCGTTCTACTTAAGCAAGGATGAATTGCGATTTTAACATAAAATGTTGGACATATTTTGGTTAATTTATGTTTAAGCTTATTGGACAGATTTTGGTTAACATCAAAATATTGAAACTACTAGTTCTATGAACTGAAAATTTGACTTGGATAGATTTTGGTTAATTATAACAAGTGGGTGACCCCTCCTCGCTTCACGACGGGCCACCAATTGACCAGTCAGTTTAAGTCAAAAATGTATAGTGTGGTCAAGGTATAAAACTATAAAGAAGTCGTGACTAAAGTCGAAAACTCTAAAAATATAATAATAAAAGAAAGTAGAAAACTAAGTATAACAACACACACCATGGGACTAGTGCGGTTGTGTGCGAGTTTTAAATTGGCCCTTCGTCCATTATTGCCTTTGGTTCTGTAGCTTTGGGAGGTTTGTAGTGATGGGTTTGGAATTCCTTCTCTGATTGTTATAGGGTAGTGATAGTTATAGCATGTGCGGAAATAAACTGGAATCGAGTTATAAGAGAAGATTGTGTTTCTTCAGAAGGGAGATCTTGCCTACAAATATTGAAGAGGCTAAGACCTAAGTTCTTGAATCTTGCTGCCATCGTGATGAGGTTTTGGTGTTTTTGGTTTTTATGAAATAAGAAATAAACAAGAAAAGAAATAACTAACTATAACTATACTAACTAATATATATGTCCAGAAACTAACTAGGTCTATCCAAGATTTAGCCGTATTCCCGGTAACGGCGCCAAAAACTCTTTGATGCGATTGGGTAGTATATTAATTACTAGGGATTTTAGCACACAAAATAGTTTTAAACCCTTATGCTACCTAAAGGACTCAAACAAACGCATACAGGTACGTGTACCTATCGCTCTTGTAGTATGGTCATAATCGCAAGTATAGGGGCCGATCCACAGGGATACGCATCTCTTACTCAACTTAACATATTTCCGGCCTAACTACCCTAACCTAAACTAGCTAGTCTAACTGTCACTTAAACTAACTAACTAACTATAATATAATAGAAATTGTTTTATCAAATGATTTTTATGATATCAAACCTAAGTAACTAAGGGTAGCTATAAAGGAAACTCAATTAAATGAAAAACATCATCTAGGGATAGATTTTTCTTAACCTCATCAACTATATGGGATGATCTGCTTATGCTAAACTATCTTATGGATACAGAATCGCTAGAGACTGAATCTTCAGTTAATACCACAGCCACAACAAAGTATCCACTATTCTAATGACTTAGCTATAAGACATTAAATATATGACCCAAGACCTAGGATCATAGACCAATCCTATTCGGAATAATCATGATAGACTAACGATTATGAACAAACTACGTACCATCACAGGCGTAATATATCTAGACATTTCACTAATCCCTTGACCCAATACATGGAGGCTAAGGTTCATGACTAAATATACGGACACACTTTAATCGAAATGGAATATTGAACGGACATCATCACTAATTCCCTTTTAGGCTCGCCAGAGTTCCTAAACACATATTGATGTCGCCAGATAACAACTAATAAATAGCAGTTGATTAAATGAATAGGTGATCAGTCTATGCATCAAACCAACGACTACTAGGAATGGATCAAACATGCAAACAATAATTCAAATCTGATATGTAGTAGGAATCACATACGTTATACTGAAATCATTGTGTCATAAGCAAACATCAATCCATATAATCAAATCAGTCAAGAGTCATCTAAACCTAGATGACTTACAAACTAGCCTAACATTACTAAACACAAATCAAATATGTTCATGACCGAAAATAATAAGAAAACACTAGAAAAGTCGCAAACCGAATGATCAATGACGTTATAGCATCGATCAGATGTTGAATCATAGACCTTCTCGAGCACTCCACTCTTCTTCTCCCGTATCTAGGGCGGAGTGGCCGACCCCAGCCGTCTGGAAATTTTTTAATCGAAAGAACATCACATTTTATTTATAGGGAAAAATTAGGGTTTTCTACCGACAGTCGCCTAACGAGCTATTTCATTAAAATGAGTCATTTCGGGGCAGAATTTCATAACGGGCCATTCACAGATAACACTCTGTTTAACCTCCTGGATCCAAAAGTGCAATAAAAAATCCTTGGCATTGTAAAGGAATAATTTGTGTCTTGTGTATTAAATACATCATTGGCGGACTATTTTGAAGGCCTATGTGATAGAATAAGTGAAAATTAGTTGGGTTATGGGTATATTGGGTCATTGGGCCAATTTAGACATGATTGGGCTTATTTAGGATGAGTTCCGATGGAGTTTAGTAGGCCCACATTGTCAAATCCGGAAATTAGGGTGTAATTAGGGTAAGGAGGATAACTTGTTTATCAAGTTGGACATCTCCTATAAATAGGACCCTAGTTTACTAGTTTAGGGTTGCTGGTGTTGCTGTTTTTCGTAGAAGGGGCAAGAGGTGTTCACGAAATTCTCTAGAGGAGAATTTTGAATTCGTGTATTGCAACCAGAGATATCAACCTGTTTGTCTTCTAAATCGGTTTGTGATTGATTGTGTTCTTTACTTTTCTAATCGTTATTATTGTTCTATATCGATTATATTTGAATCACTCGATTGTTTGGATTCCGCACTCTCAATCGAGATTGGATATCGCGTTTGGACCGTTTTCGTGACTTATAGGCGTTAAGCGAAGGTTTTTAGGAGTAGTCTTCGCGTACCTCTGTGCTCCCTGGTGACCCGAATTTTGACTTTTGTATCTTTTGTCTTTGTTGCTTCGTATCTTTTGCGTTTTTTCATCGTTTTTTCCTTCAAATCTTCACCAAAGCTTCTAGAAACACAAGATTAAGTATTCTAAGTATTTAAGCCTCATAAACATTTCGGTTTTCCATTTGATTGTACCCGACCCGAACTTGTAATCCTGATTGATAATCAATGAAGAATCATGTTCTATTTCATTTTATTATCTCTTTTATCATTTGGTTATGCTTAATCATGTCATTACATGTATTGATTGTGAATCGTTTGCATGTCTTGCATTTATTGCATTTTAAATCGCTAATTCGATCATTTTCGTTATTTAAGTCAAACCGAGTGATTTCACGAATCTGAACACGTATTAAACTTGTGGGTAATACTAGTCACGCACACAAGTAGGTCCGTGTGAAGTTTTGTGGAAATCGGAGGTCGAAACACGAATAACGAAATCTTGGTTTTCGTGCGCGTTCGAGAATTAACCGGACGATCCGCGAATCTCAAAAATCATATTTTATGGTCTCATGATGTTCTTTCATGTATTTTGAGCTTGTGTTTGAAATTTGAGGTCATTCCGATGTTTAACGAAAAAGTTAGAGCAAAAAGAAAAAGAAAAAAAAAGATAATTAAGAAGAAAGAAGAAAGAAAAAAAAAGAAAGAAATGACAGCAGCAGGATACGACCCCCAGACCTCCGGGTCAGGGGTACAGCGACCTAACCATTGAGCTGTTAATCAGTTTGTGATCTAGAACTGGTTTGCTGACTTATATGCACTTCCTAATCAGACCTGATTCGCGAACAGCCCATTTTTACACTATTTTTGGCTTCAAATCTTCAATTCTAACTCGTTTTTGGTCTGGTTTTTTTCTATATTTCGATCCTAAAGTCCCCTAACTTATTATCCAAGCCAATTCCATGATTAAATTGATTTCCATAATCAATTTCAATCAATTCCTTTCTTAATTTTCTAAACTTTCTCTCCAAGACTTTCTTTTTACCAACTACAAACCCTAAACGACCTGTACCCTATAAATACCAGTTGATATTGCTCCTCATCCCTCAAGCTTCTTGAAGCCTCAATTTCGTTCCTTGTCCAACCGTTTGCGTTTTGAAAAGTCAAAGTCCATAAGTTTGACCCTCCGATTGGGATTGACGACTTCGAGGTCTATTGTGACGCGTCAATCCAGGGACTCGGATGTGTTTTAAGGAAAAGAGGTAAAGTCATCGCATACGGGTCAAGGCAACTAAAGTCCTATGAGAAGAATTACACAACTCACGACTTAGAGTTGGGCGCTGTTGTATTTGCCTTGAAATTTTGGAGACACTACTTATACGGTACCAAGTGTACTATATTCACTGATCACAAGAGCCTCCAGCACATATTTGAACAGAAGGAACTCAACATGAGGCAGCGTAGGTGGGTCGAATTGCTAAACGACTACGATCTAGCAATAAAGTATCATCCAGGCAAGGCCAACGTGGTGGCCGATGCCTTGAGTAGAAAGGAGCATGTCAAACCAAGAAGGGTTCGAGCTCTCCAATTAACGATCCATACGGGGTTAACGGATAGACTCCGGGATGCTCAGAAAGAGGCCCTAAAGGAGGATAATTTCGGGTCTGGATCATTACGTGACGTCAATGGAACTTCTGAAATTAAGTCCGATGGACTTCGTTATTATAAGGACCGTATATGGGTACCTCTCCATGGAAATCTTAGAGAACTGGTGATGGACGAGGCCCACAAGTCCGGTTATTCGATCCATCCAGGTTCAGACAAAATGTATCAAGACCTAAAGGGGCTCTATTGGTGGCCTAATATGAAAGCTGATATCGCTAGATATGTCAGCAAGTGCTTGACGTGCGCAATGGTCAAAACGGAACATCAAAAGCCAGCAGGATTATTGCAACAACCTAAAATTCCTGAATGGAAATGGGAAGAAATCTCGATGGATTTCATCACGGGATTGCCCCGTTCTTCTGGCGGTAACGATATGATTTGGGTTATCGTTGACCGATTAACAAAATCCGCTCATTTCCTAGCTATCAAGGAAAGTGACAAAACAGAGAAACTTGCAAAGATATACCTCAAGGAGATTGTCAAGATTCACGGAGTGCCTTTATCTATTATCTCTGACCGAGACCCTAGGTTTGCTTCAAATTTTGGAGCCTTACAACGGCGATGGGACTCGTTTAGACAAAAGATGGACAGCTGAACGTACCATCCAAACTCTCGAGGATATGCTTAGAGCATGCGTGCTCGACTTTGGGAAAAATTGGGAAACACATTTACCGCTGGTAGAATTCTCCTATAACAACAACTACCATACCAATATTGGAGCCGCTCCATTTGAGGCTCTTTACGGACAAAAATGCAGATCGCCGGTCTGTTGGGCCGAGTTCGGTGAGAGTCAACTCACTGGACCTGAACTAGTGCACGAGACCATGGAGAGAATCGTGCAGATCAGGTACCGCATGAAAGCGGCAAGAGATGGGCAAAAGAGTTATGCGGATAAACGCCGAAGGCCATTGGAATTTGAAATCGGCGACAAAGTACTACTGAAAGTATCGCCTTGGAAAGGTGTCGTACGCTTTGGCAAGCGCAGGAAGTTAAATCCCCGCTATGTAGGACCATTCGAGATCACCGAAACCATTGGTCCGGTGGCTTATCGTTTAAATTTACCTCCTGAATTGGATGGAGTACACAACGTGTTTCACGTTTCAAACCTGAGAAAGTGTTTAGCTGATGACACTCTTATGGTTCCATTAGAAGAGCTACAAATCGATGAACAATTGCGATTCATCGAACAACCCGTGGAAATCATGGGACGTGAGGAGAAAACATTGAAACGAAGTAAAATTCCCATCGTCAAAGTGAGATGGCAATCTAAGCGTGGACCGGAGTTCACGTGCGAACGAGAAGACCAGATGAGAAAGAAATATCCTCACCTATTTGATCAAGCGTCAACATCTAATTAAGGTATGAGTTAAATTTTGGGACAAAATTTCCTTAACAAGGGGATGATGTAGCAACCCTAAAATTTTTCTTTCCTTCCACAGAAACCGTAGCAACTTAAGGAAATTTTCGGGACGAAAATTCCTTAACAAGGGGATGATGTGACAACCGGCAATTTCCCAGGTTAACTCCGTTAATAAGTTGTGTTATATTTTGATAACGTCCGTTATATCAGTTAACTAGAATAGTTACACGAACATTGCACATGAGTCTAGACGTCGGTTAACCAATTTGAATATACATACATAATTTGTGATAAATCATATTCTATGGATTAATGTGATCATTATATTTAAAAATTCTATGTGAATTATATATATACATGTACGTGGTATATTTTATGATTTTATCTGACAAGGTGTCACGGGATCACGCGAAACGTTTCTATAACTTTATAAAAAAATCATATAGTTATGAGGTTATAACTATGATTTTATGTGAAATATATATAGGTTGTATATATATTTTATCTAAATCCTCATTCGTTAAATATCTTTTGACGTACGCTAGAATAATCATCGTCAAGTTCTCTTTGTTAAAGCCCGTTAGAGGTTGTTAACGGTTTGCAACTACGAGGGACCTAACTTGTAATTTCTAAACTTGATTTGTATTTAATAAAGCTGGAGGGAGTGTTGTGTATTTATCTAAACCTTGTAACCCATTTGTGTTTAATGTGGAGGGACCAATATTGGCAATTCTTGAAAGCCAATTCAATGGCATTTACGAGCAATCAAGCGAGAGACGGTTTTGTTCGACCTTCATCATCACCGGCAGTTTCAATTCGACTCATCAATCCTCAATCAAGTCATTATTGATTAATAGAGTCACATTATTACTCAAGAACCGTTCAATTGAAACACACACAGCCCTCTCAACCGTCCCCTGCCTTTCTCTCGTTTTTTTTTCTATTTTCCGGCGAACTCAAAGATTCCGGTCACCTAGGCACTGTTTCACCACCATTCACGCACCACTGTAGTCGCCCCTCTCCGCTGATCAGTCCGGTAGCAACAATT
>JBCNJP010008422.1:0-20613 GCA_039602395.1 Deinandra increscens subsp. villosa
AACATATCTTCAGACAGCACAACATGATGGTGTTTATGATTGGGGTCAACAATTTGGTTATGATTCATCAGCCTTGATTGTCACTCATGTTCAGTCAGATGATTCATATTCAGATACTAGTTCCGATACTAGTTCAATTCCAAGTTCTTATGAATCTGCTGAAAACTTAAAGAGTCTGATGAAAGAAAATGTTTTGTTGATGAATAAAGTTCATCAATTGACTGAGGCATTTGATGTAATTAATTCAGAGTTGAAGATTTCTAAAGATCATGATAAGGAGTTGACATCAAAGAATGAGTATTTGACCATGGAAATCCAAACATTGAATGAGGTTTTGGAAGTTTTGAAGCAAGATAAGAAGACTGTTGAAATTTCAAAAGCTGAGATTTGTGAAGAAAAGGATGAGTTGATGCAAGAAGTCAAGAAATGGAAGGATGAAGCAGAGGATACTGCTAATGATTTTCAGAATTTGTTTGATAAGTCCAAAATCAAACTTGATTTTCTAACAAGGAATGTGGAAGAATCAAATGCTAAAATCAAAGCTTATCAAGTTGATATGGAAAAGTTGTTGGATGAGAAGCGTGAGTTGGTAAGTGTTAACAAAGTTCAAGTTGCAAATCTGGAAATTCAGAAGCGAAATGAGAATAAATTGAAAAAGGAGTTACATGAAGGACTTGACAATCTTCGTATGCAAAAGTTTGAAACTCACAAAGTTGCGAAGCGTTTGATTGCTAAAGAAAAGGAATTTGCAGAAGCTCAACAACAAATTTCTGATCTCAAAGTTCAAGTTCTTGATGCTAATAGGTTGCTCAACAATGTTTCAAATTCTCAAGTCTTCACAAGCTTCTTAGCTAATGATGCGAATTTTGAGAAAATGTTTGATAAGACTGCATCACCTCCTGCTCATATCAAAGAAGCTGTCAAAGAAGTGAAGGAACAAATTAAAAAATTTGATTATTCAAAGGTTTCATCATCTACTGCTGAGGATGAGAACGATGTGCCGAAGAAGAAGAACAGAAAGAATAAGAAGAAGAAGGAAAAGAAATCTGAGGTTTCTCCTGCATCAAAGTTTGTATATGGTTCATCCTCTGCTGATAATGAGCAGTCGGATACTTCTAGTAACAAGATCCAGACTCAACCTGAGTTTGATGAAAAGATCTTTTATGATCAAAAGAATGTAACAGAGGTAAAAGCTGAATTTTCTCGATTAGCAAAGAATGGCCATTGTTCATCTGAGGAGAGGATTTCTGGAAAGCATGAAGGATTGGGTTTTCACAGGATGCAAAACAAAGTTGAGAAGATTCCAGCATCTTCATCTCATGATTTGAAGAAATTAAAGATGAAACAAGTGAAGAAGGAAGTGTTTCAAGCTGATAAAATTCAACCCGAGCGGTTTTACAAACTCAAGGGTTCGGATCAATTATTTTCTGACAAAGAATTTCCTCTTCATTGTGTTGATGCTCGGAAGATTGCTGAAGTTTTTATGAAAGCTACCATTTCTTCTGATATTTCTGAATCTCTAAGCCCTACATCTAAATGGGTACATGATCACAGGCATCAGGTATATGCTTCTCATACTGATCATGTTAGAGATATTCATTTGTGTTCTTCGCAGGTACATCAAAGATGGGATAAAACGACAAGAATTTGTTATATTTGCCGTTGTCCGGGGCATATGGCAAAAGATTGTCCATCACCTGCTGATTCAACTCAAAGATTTCATAAGAAATCAGTTTTTGGTAAACCTGCCACCACAAAGTTCGTTGATGAACAAGGCAGAGTTTTTGATGAAGATAAACCTACATTCTTTCATAAACAAAAACATTTTGTTCCAATGTTTCCAAAAGCTCAAAATGTAGGTTCATCATCTCAGTCATCTGTGATTGTTTCATCAAAAACTGACTTACCAAAACAACAACAATGGAAACCTAAGGTGGTTTCTAAGCAAAATCAGGACACTGGTCGACCAGAAGCGATTCGCTTCGGGTCATTTTTGGACTAATTAGTTTGACCAGTGTGCAGGTACTTCTAGAAGACCTATCGACGATTGCAAAGTTGTTGATGGAGGAGTATTCTGCTTAATTTAACTTTCCTGGAACATCTTTCTAATCTACGATTTCTGTTTCTAAAACAGAAAAATATCCGTGTTGATTGATCAATTTTCTCTGCTTACATGTTTTTCTCAAAAACCCAAAAATAGAGTCTAGTTTTTGTGTATAATGAAAATCCAAAAATAGAGTTTTCATTTTAAGGGGGAGAATTGTAAGTAAGGGGGAGTAATTGAGAAAATGCATGTTATGGGGAGAAAGTGAATACATGCCAAATATATAATGAAGGAAGGTGAATACATGCTAAATATATAAAATTGTGAGAAATTGATCATTGGGAAATGAACGCACATTGGCTTACGTTTCTGACTCATGGATAGAGTAGATGAAAGAGCCATAAGATCATTGTTTGTTATGCTTGGTAGGCTCGGCAAATCAGAAAGTATTCAGATGTGATATATTCTAAATACTAATGCTTGACCATGTGGATAACATCTTGATGCATATTTCATGACACAAAAAGAAAAATAAGTGTGAAATTCAAAATGAGAAGTCACTGTGTATACATGTGTTCATTTTGCAAAGATTTAAACTTGTTTGATTTTCTTTATTTTGTCAAACGATCGGACTTTCTCTGCGTATCGAAAGATCGACATGATCGTTGTTCATTTGACGTTCTGCTTTATTTTCTTTGGTGTTTCGTATAACTCATCGGACTTTCTCTGCGTGTACGGGAGTACCGACCTGATTGTTGTTGGGTTATACAATTTCAACTTGTTTTATTTTCTTTTTTTGTTAAATCCGAGGCCTTATCTGCGTATCGAAAGATCGACCTTAAGGTAGATGATTTAACGTTCTTATTTCTTTTTGCATGGAACACAGTTGACTATATCATGAAAATATTATGCTTTGTGAAAAATCACAAGTGCTGTCACACGAAAAAGAAAAGAAAAGCTGAAAATGTCTGATTATGTATGATAGTGTGGGATACACTGGTCAATGCAAATCTAATCAATACCTTAACATATCCAGATGTTATGAGTATGATTATGCCTGAGTTTAAGTTGGACAAATTATACCAGCATTCAGCATGACTTATGTGCTTCGATTAATTGAAATTGATGTGTAGTTCAGTGCGATATGTTCAATATGATCCCATACAGTGTGTTTTAGCATAAACTTTGAAAAATCAAAAAGATTTTATTTCTGCTTTATTTTCGATCTGATCAACATGTGATACAAATCATTTTCAAAATCATATCTTGGAGTCTCGAAGAGACGTTTTGCGCCAAGATTATTTTAAATGTTTGAGCAGGTTGCTATGTGCAAATTATCACAACTTCAAGTCTTCTGAAGATGTTGTTGAAAGACCAGAGATACACTAAATGTCATCAAGTATTCAAGATCAAGCTACGATCGAGTTGAGGAGGAGTTTGTTTGAAGATTTATTTCAATGAACGAACGGATTCTACACTTGAGGGGGAGCTTGATTGAAGATACAAATTTGATTATATTGAAGGGATACTGCACACGACGAGGGGGAGTTTGTTGATACCTGATATGTGCGTCGTGTGAAGTATCAAACAATGTATAAGATCATGTCAAACTAGGTCTGGCCGAACTAGGTCCGAACCTGAAGTTCAGACTGGCCGAACCTAAGGTTCGGCCGAAGCTCGGACCAGCGGGTATATATAGGTGATTGGTCTTAGTAATTAGGGACCTCTGAGAGTGGGTGATATCCTAAGTGTGTGTTTCTGAGTGTGTATTCTCTGTGTCATTTCTGAGTGTTCTCTGATTGTAATTGTTCTTCGTTGATCAATAAATCAATGGTTAATTACGTCTCGATGTCCGATTAGCTAGATCGAGTAGACGATCCGATGCTCACGCATTTTCATAGGCACATGAATCTTAAAACCATTAACTTTTTCATTAGAATCAGAAACATGTTTTGCTGACAAAGACACAACTAAATGTTTTGACTTGGACGCATTAAGGTTAGACACAGGTGCTAGAACATCGTCCTTAGGTAAATCAAACATTAAACTACTAGACACATGACATTCATTGACTTTCAAACATTCAGCATCCTCCCCATAAACATCTTGAACACCTACTTCATCTGCACATGAAACAAAAGTGTCAGAAGAACCAACATTATTGTTTAATGGTTCCTGGGATGGACCCGGTTCACTTGTGGATGTCACAGGTCTATTCTGATTACCCAGCCCATACAACATATGTTTCTCATTTTCTAGTTCCTCTTCAGTCATAGGTTTCACACCAACCAAAACACTATCTAGGGGAGGTCCTGCTTCATGCATTTCAGATGTAGATCTATCTACCTGGTCCTCCTCAAAGATCATTTCTATAATATCTCTAGTCACAGCTTGAGGAACATTATTCTTAATTTTGTCCGAGAAGCTAATTCCTATTCCACCTTTATCCTTACCCATTCTAACATCAGTTATGCAGGTGGACAGAGATTTACTAGCTTCTAGCATTCTTTTGTTTCTCATCTGATTCACATCTAGTTTCACTTGCAACTCATTGTTCTTATGTGTGAGTTCATCTACCTGTTTTTTAAGCTCAGCTATTTCTAACTTAGCGTTGTCATACAGGACAGACTTCTGACTGGCAAGTGCTTGATATTTCTCTATGTCTAGTTTCTGTGCTTTGACCTTATCCTCACTCTTTTCCCATCTACCCTTAAACGAACTTCTAGAGCATTGCATGTCAAATAGTTATATCTCACTATTCTTCCAAAGTTGTCTAAGGCCAGGAATTAAACGAGCACAAGTGGGATTAGTACATACCTTTGTGTTGTCAACCTCGGCAGCAAATGCCTCTTTGTCTTCAACCAGGTTCTCCTCATCAGTGACCACAAAAGCATGTTCTTCATCAGTACCATTCTCCATTTGAGCAATCATAGCACCCGTCAGACTGAGTTCTCTGACCTGCAATGCCCACTGATATTCCCCGCAATCCTGCACGACCAGAGCCTTTGCGTCGCCCTTTCCTTTTCCATCTCCAGCTTTCTTCTCTTCTGCTCTCTCCTTCTTTGGCTTTGTGCATTCCCTAGCGAAATGTCCGTACTCATCACAATTGAAGCACCTCAGCTTGCTTTTATCAAAACCCATTCTGATCTTGTCCTGATCCTTCCAGACATTTCTTCAAGTCGTTGCCATAAACTTCTTCGCACGAAAAACCGCCATGGCCATTTGCCAGGAGACATCAAGGATCTCCACATCTTCAGGATTGATTTGATTTAGATCACCAGAGAGCATCTCTGCAGGCACTAACGTTCTAGCCATAAGGGCATGGTAGCTATTCATGAATCCCATTCCGAGTGCAAAGTTGGGATCATTGGTGGCATTTTCCTCTTCAGAATTGACCATTTCACTCGAACTAGAACTAGCTTGTGATCGTGCCACGAATGCAGTTGACTTTGGGTTGGCACTTGAATCACTTCCAGATGAACTCCCAGCTTGCTTTGATCCCACATCTTCAGACAAGAGAGCCTGACTTAATTTTCCAGCCATACTCAGTGAACTCAGATGATTCAGCTCTCGTTGTTTATCATCAATCAATTTCGATTTCAGTTTGTTGATAAGCTCATTAACAGTTAATTCATCCATCTTGTTGTTATCTTTGATGATTGAGATGTTTGTATTCCAATTCTTGTGTAAGTTGTTTAAGAGCTTCAGATTCTTGTCTTCCTGTTCAGGTTCAACATCATAGCTTGACATCTCAGTAATTAAAGACACGAATCTCTGAAC
The DNA here is from genome assembly GCA_039602395.1 of Deinandra increscens subsp. villosa. NCBI lineage: Eukaryota > Viridiplantae > Streptophyta > Magnoliopsida > Asterales > Asteraceae > Deinandra > Deinandra increscens. The sequence continues at coordinate 5,825 of JBCNJP010008422.1, forward strand.
TTGAGCTTCAAAGGACTCTCCTTGAATATGATTGAATAACTTGAACTTCTGCTTCAGCATCTGTTTACGGCTAGCCTTGATATCGGGATTACCTTCATATGCTACTACAAGAGCATCCCATAGCTTCTTTGCAGTCTTATTCTTCTTAAACCCTTGTGCAATCTCCGGTGTCAAAGCCATAGTCATGATTGCATAAGCCCTCTCATCCTTGTTGCATCTCTCCCAATCTTCATCTAAGTACTCTACTTCAGTCTTTACCACTCCTATCTTTCCTGCTTCCGTGTGCGTAGGAATAAAAGGTCCATTAACAACAGATCTCCACAGTCTCAGATCAACGCTTTTCAAATGGTTCTGGAATCTGTATTTCCATTCAAGGAAGTTATCAGCCGAAGTAAGTCTAGGAGGACGTGTAGTTGATCCAATCTCAAAAACCAATTTCTGATACATGCTCGGTTCGAAATCCATAACCATAGCTTAGGAAAACTTAAAACTAAAAGTCTAAAAGTTCAAAAAGTTGAGTTAACGATCATAAACACCCGTTTACGATTGAGTCAAGCAGTGGATCGTAAACTCCTGATCGTAAACACCGATTCTGATGAAAGAAATCGTAAACACTGAATCCGATTAAAATGGATCGTAAACACCGATTTCGATCCAGAAATGTCGTAATCAAGATTCCGGTAAGAATTGTCGTAAACCCTGATTCCGGTTGAAAAAATCGTAAACACCCAAAGCACCGAACTTGAAGTCATAAACACTAATTCTCTGATCGTAAACTGTCAAAAACTGCTTCTTGAAGTCGTAAACTCGATTCCTGCGATCGTAAACACCAAGTTGATGAAGAACACGAAGAATAGCCACTCGTAAACACTCAAACACACCCAGAAACTGATCATAAACTCAGGAACAGTAGCAGATCTGATCGTAAACACGTAGAACATCCTCGAACCTTTTCCAGAAAATGCTTGAATCTAATACCGTGATAACCTCGAATCACAGATTCTTGGCTCTGATACCAATTGTTGGTCCGGGATCAACAATCGTTCACGATATCTTAATCTTGAACAAGTGCGGAAACCTTCTACGAGATTGATTCAAGAAAAAGTAGATGAAATAGACTTGATATGAGTGAAACACAACACAAAAAGATCAAATCTTGAATGATGAACACTAACTTTCTTGAGATGAAGTATACGATCGGAAATACAAGAGATATGGAAATCGTAAACAACAACTCCTTAATAATCATAAAACTAATGGGTTTATATAGTACCTTTACAAAAACCCTAAATCGGATCATAAACCCATCAAGAAGCCAACCCAATAATCCCTCAATCGTAAACCTCCTAAGCCCACTTCAAGTTAGCCCACTCTAATGTTCATGCCTCATAAAGTATAGCCCAACACTTTCTTAACATCTTCCGCATTTTCATAAAAATTATGACCTTAACCTTGGCTCCTCCTTTATCACCTTGAATCGTTAAGACCTTGCCGTCTGGAATCGGTATACGTATCGACTTATCAGAACATATAATCTCTGTGCCGTTCTTTGATAGCCAATCTATTCCGACCACAATGTCGAAACTTCCTAGGTTAACGGGTAACAGATCGATGTCGAAACTACTATCTCCTAAAATCATGCTACACCTACGGAGAACCTCATTGGTTTCTATTAAATCTCCATTGGCCAATTCTATCGAATAATTCTTATTAAATTTACTAGCCTTAACTCCTAACAAGGGTCTAAACTTCTTTGAAACAAAACTAAGATCAGCGCCAGTGTCAAAGAGTACATAAGCATAGTGATTGTTAACTAGGAACGTACCAGTAACACTGTAGGGTCTTCCCTGGCAGCTCCTGTACCCATCTCAAACGCTCTGCCCTTGTTATTCTGGCCTCTGGGTTTAGTGCAGTCCCTATTAAGATGTCCAACTTCTCCGCAATTATAGCATTTTCCGCTCCTCTTATCTTCTTCAGTTGGAATCTTAGCATAACAATCCTGGAACAGATGTCCGAAGCGGTGACATCTAGTGCATTTCTTGCATACTCCTCCGTGATTCCTTCCGCACGTCTTGCATGCTGGTTTCGGATTTGCTTCCTCAGCTTTCTTGTCCACGGTGACTGCAAACACTTGGCCCGATTCCTTATTCCTCTTATTTTTCTCACTCCTGCCTTGCTTCCTGAATTTTCTCTTTCTGCGAGATTCTGGGTCGGTCGTCTTGGAAGACTCACCCTTCTTTCCCAGAATACCTTCTCGCACTACATCATGAGTCAGCGACTTGGCTAGGGATATTGCGTCCTGGATTGTGCTAGGGTTGGCTGACGTAACCATGCTTCTGATTTGAGGAACTAATCCCCAAATGTACCTTTCAATACACGCGTATTCTGGAGTAACCATACGTGGCACCAATCTAGCTAAATCCATGAATCGAGTGGTATACTCTCTAATCCCAGCGTCTATCATCTTATGATTCCAGAATTCAGTCTCAAGTTTCTGAATTTCCCGTCGTGGGCAATACTCTCGTATTAGCATCTCTTTCAGTTCTTCCCAAGAGAGTTTGTTCGCCACATCCTCTCCTAGTGCTTTCACTTGAGCGTTCCACCACGCGAGAGCTTTATCGTGAAACGAGCAAGTAGCATACATTACTTTCTGGTTGGCACTACAACCAGTGATCGCCATGATAGACTCCATCTTCTTGATCCAACGTACGATATCAAGCGGTCCTTCCAAACTAGTAAACGAACGCGGATGACAGCCTTGGAACGTCTTATAGGAACAACCAATTGTTTGACCACCTGAGCTTCGATCTTGTGGTCCATGTTCTCGCCCGGCGTTCACGTTGCGGTCTGCTATTGCCGCTTCCACTCGTTGGGAAATGAGCTGAGTCAATTCCTCTTGAGTTGTTGGAAATCCGGCGTTTGAACCATGAGCACTTAGATCAACTTCAGTTGCCATTGTTATCTATCATTTCGATGATAGCAATTTAGATTAATTGGTCCCTTATGGCGGAAAATAAGGAAGTTCATATATATATAATAACTAAGGGGAGATTTTTAAATACTACTAATCATGCATTCATTTAAACCAAATTCAAATGTCTTAAGTGGGTTCACATCCCACATTCAAATATTCAAATTAAACATGCAATCCAAATAGTCTCGAAATAACCCAATTCAAAAATCAACAAACAATCACAAATACTGGAGACCCATTGCCTCCTTCAGCATCCTGTCACTCTCCTCGAGATCATTGATCCGATAATGCATCTTGTCCAAGGATCCCTTGTCCAAGAGGCAAACCTGTTTAATGAGTTGCAGCTGCCCGATCGCCCGGTTAACCTTTCTTTTCAAACCAATGAGCTCCTCATTGATTTTCGCAATCCGGCGATCAGTCTCACTACCAGGAGTATTTTCGCTTCTCTGAACCGTTGCCAAAGGTTGGGATTCCTCAATCATTGGAGCCTTACCCTTCTCCTCTCGAGTCAACTTTCCCTTGCGACGGCGAGTGTAAGTCTGAAGAGGTAACCCCTTCTCGCGCCACGCGGGTAACTCGAGCAAAGATGGCGGCACGTCCCACCTTTCTGCTTTTCCCGCCATATCTCCCTCTGCTTCTCCCATCTCCTCGTCTGGCTCACTTTCAGATTCGCTAAGCCACCCGTTTCCAGAGTAAGCCCATGTTGAATCTATCTCTGTCCCAAATGAGTCGAAGCTTGGAGATATCGGCTGTTTTGGTTCAATGACAGCATTCTGAGGCACACCCTCAGAGTCACTGTCCACAACGAAAATAGTCCTTCGGGAGTGCGACATCTGAAATTAAATAAACAATCAAAATAATTAGCAATAATTCAACAAATTATTAAAATAAACAAATAACTTTACCGTAGGATGCCTAACGATTTGGATTGGTGTACTTTCGTTGCAAGTGCTACCCTTCGTCTTAATTCTCATTCCTTAGGTTATAGTTTAAAATTTATAAAAATATTTTTTGGTTCCCTATAACCTGAGACTCTGAGACCACTTTCTGTAACACCCCAAATTTTTTAATAATATAGCGGAAGGCTTACGTGGTAGTAATTTATATAACCCATGGTTTTAGTAGTGTTAAGTGAAACATAATTTATATTAAAACACTTTTCATATACAAAATTGGGATATACTAATTATCCCCTAAAGTGTTTACAAAAGATTTGGGATGAATCTATCATCCCATACTTAGGTCCCTATTACATTCCACCACTACCAAAACGTAATATAGACTCGATAGCACATCACGTAGTCATCCTCGTACCACCAAATCCATATCTCCAGGAGTCCCATTAGTTACCTGAGAAATAGTTTAAAGCCACAAATCAACACTAGGTTGGTGAGTCCACTAACAAAAACATTTGGTTACCACTTTATCATTTAGTCCCTTTTATTCAATTCATGAATCAAAGAGCAAATCCAAATGGAGAATATATCTGGTTCGTAAACTAGCTAGGTTTACGATGCTTAAATTAGACGCAAGCTCTAAATAAAACTAGACCCATGTTTGATCGTATTTCTCACCATGTTTCGCGACCAGAGCGACTGATCAGTGAGTACGGGTGGTCAACCCCAGTAGATCTACCAATACATCTCACGCTACATTAATGATCTAGAAGGCATTGTTCTAAATTCCAAATTCCACAATAGTATAGGCCTTGCTCATCTTGTTATGAGCGTGCGCCGACACTCACGAATAATTTCGTACCCACAATATTCTCAATCAATCATTCATTTCAAATTGCATATTCAATGATAATAATAAGCCCAAAATATTTAACAAAATGCATTAATTCCAAATTGGGGCTTTAAGTTAGTAAACTCACATTTGCCTTATCGTGCGTTTGTGCTTCTAATTGTGTGATTTCGAGTGCCTTGATCCTATTTCCCATTAATATCAGATTAGTATGCAATTCTACATTAACTAATGTGGCAAATTCTGAAATTTTAGAATATTCGGACAAAATGACAATTTTGCCCTTATTCGACTTATATCGACAAATAAGGCAAAAGAAATTATTCTTTGCTCATGATATTTTATGCTAAGGATCAATATAAGTTATTATACTTGATTAACATTATTCCAAATATTATAGCATTTATTTTCTAATTTCTCTATTATATGCTAAATTACCCGTTTTTACGGCTTTTCGGTAGCGGTTTTTATCGAATTTTTCTCCAAGACTTTAGTTTCCATTTTCACAGAATTACTATATGTTTTTAAGGCTTTATTAATCTGTTCCAAGTCTTTTTAGCTACTGATCTCAATTTATTTTTCTATTTTATACCTTATTTTTACTATTTTACACGTTTTAATGCATAATTTTGTTGTTTTAAGGGTTCGGATGCCATTTTCACCTAAGTTTTCAATTATTCTTACATATTTATGTTACCTACTGTCCAAAATAAGTCCTCAAATTATTTCATATTATTTATCCAATTTATTCTATTTTTAAGCATTTTTAGCCATTTTTAAGCACATAATTCTATTTTAATTATTAAATAAATTCCAAAAATTCTAAAATATTTTTCTAGTAATTTTCTACTGATTACTAACCTTATTCTACTGACCTAACTTAAATTTTCGGATTTTTGCTATATCTTTATATTTTATAACCATTTAATGCATTAAAGTCACTAAAAGTCTAAATCTACATCATTTAATTTATACCCATACATGGGGTATCTTTACTTCAAGTTTTTAATACTATATTTGGTCACTTTTCACCATAAGTATTCTGACCTCAAATGAATTTTTACAATTTTTATCTATTTTACATAATACTTACATAATTAACTTCATAATTTTTCATGTATTATATATTTAATGTGTACCGCTCATGTTTCCTCATGACCGACCATTATAGGGGGAATTACTATGAGAAATAGTCACGGAGTTTTATTTTAGTGACAATCGTTACCGACCGTGTAGACGTCATTGACGACCATGAGGCGGGTTTACTACAATTGTAACACTAAATCTTGGTTTTATTTAACATTTTTGTCTCAAATTCAAGTATATATATATATATATATATATATATATATATATATATATATATATATATAGGGGATGGAACCAATATTAACCAAAGCTTAAAGGAATAACCTATTAACCACCATCTAATGGTTAAAACAATTCAGATTTCCCAAGATTGTGACACTTGTCATTTCTTTTTTTTAATTGAAAAGGGCAAAACTGTAAATGTACATAATCATATAAAAACCTCCTTTCATTTTAAAAAGTCTATAACTTTTTTATACTTCGTTGGATTTTTATAAAAGTTGCACCGTTAAACTCGTCATATTTTTATCTTTAATTCAAGTATAGTCTCGACGTTTTTTTATTATCGTTTTCTTAGACATGCGATGTAACACTAGTGTTACAACTACTAACATTACTGTCATAATTATTAACATACATTCATAACCAGTAGCATCAATATTTCTACTTAGGTACAACTGGATATGCATGTATTACAACCTACTAATGCATCATTATGCTTATAAAACACTGATGCTATAACCATTAATAGTGATGTGATGACCAATAAACACTGGTGCTGTCAAGTTACAACAAAAAAAAAATCAAATGTACAACTAAATATACATAGATTACAACCTGCAAGGGAATCAAGGTTCAACAAAACACAAAAAAAAAACACACAGAAGCTATAACCATTAATAGTGGTATGATGATCAGTAATACCGTTACTACAAAGATTCAACAAAAAAAAATTAAAATGTACAACTAAATATATATAAAGTACAACTATATACATAGATTACAACCTGATGCTATAACAATTAATAGTGGTGTGATGATTATTAATATCAGTGCTATTTACAATCTATTAGATATTTGTAAAAAAATAAATGTACAGCTTCTGATGCATAAAATACCAGTCAACAATGCACTTTAACACTGATGCTATACCTGCGCTAGAAATTCTCAACAAAAAAACCCATATAAAAAAACATAATTTCAAAGAAATCCAAGATAGATGCCAAGATCTATTACCTAAATATAAAAACACATCTTTTAAATAGTTAGGTTTCATCATTTTCATTTTTTGACACTAAGTTATTTTCATACTAGCCCCCTGGTCACCATGTTTTTATAAAATGGCACTTGAGATCCTATTGATGGTATAAAAAGAAAAGTGTGCAGCTAGGCTAAGTGTGCAGCTAGGGTATTCATTCGAGTTGTTCTTCGTCTCCGTTCACCTATGGCGATCTCCGACGAGTATTCCTGTGAAGCTTCCGGCCGCAGTTGCGGATATGGCGGTCTGACACGCGTGTTGATTCCATCGTAGGTGGGAATCGGGCTAGAAACGCGATGGCAGGAGCGGACCCGTTTAGGGTTTTCACCAACGATGAAGGCGGCGCTATGATCTCCCACTTTTCTGCCTTCGATGAACCTAAAAACCCCAAGCGTGACAGCGGCTGAGCTGCGTTCGAAGTTCCGACCATCCGATGGTCATCGCTAATTATGTCAACAGCGGCTAGGGTTTCGAGGTTCACGAGGCTGAGGTAAGTAGCATATATGTTTTCATCTTTAACAACCGATCATCAAACCCCCAGATCTCACCCTGTTTGGAAAGGTATGTATACGCTTTGTCTCTGTTATCTGGTTTTGGAACTAAAGCTTCATAAAAGATATAATTACTCTTTCTCGGCTACAAAGACTCTCACAAAAACAAAAGAGTCCTGCTTTTTTTAAGCGTCCGTTTCCCATCTTTGTTTGCACTGTAATCTGTTAAAAAATTGCAAGGAATTTGATTTATCGGTGCTGTACAATGGCAAAAAAATGTGGATTTTATGTTGGAAGGACCACACAAGGATGGTAGATGAAACCAGTGAACTGCACAAATTTTGTATCGAATCAAACTCATGGAAGCGATCTTGGGTTAAAAACTAATTGTAAGGTTGATGGTCTTATTCTCTTATAGAAGCATCATCTACGTACTGACATTTAGTTGTATGTTGTACACATAGTTTTATAAATTAAACTAAAAAAGTTGATTTTGTATTACACTTGCGTATACAGACAATATGTAGGCGTACATTGTGTTTTATAAATTGAATTAAAAAAAGTTGATGGTCTTATTGAAGCATTACCTTGGAATTATAGAACATACCTTGGGTAAAAACTAATTTAACTCACATTGATTAGCGCATTTATTCATTGAATACATATGCTTACTGATTGATTCATGTTTATATGTTTTTTTTTTTGTGCAGAATATGAGCATCACAAAAACAAAAGAGTTTTACCCGTGCACGTTGTGACGGGATAACAACTTCTATCACACAGTTATTACAATGGTCATCATCCTTTTTCTAATTATCCTTTCTAGGTTTATAAGAAAAGTCAGGTCATTCACAAATATTATATGTGAACACAGATGAAAATACTTACCAGATAGTTCTATGAATAAAACATGCACATTCATATCTACTACAGACACACTGATGCTTACTTTCTTCAAAGGTCTAATGCAGTGTGTGGCCATTCAACATTAGGGTTACTGCTTGCGTTGCTTTGAAATCTGCATGGCATAAGCAAAATGTGACAGATTTCGATATCAAATGTGTATTTTTATGCAGGATTGTCTAAATCTGAATATGTTGTATTTTTATGCAGGATTGTAGATGTTGCTGCTATCTTCTAATTCTGTGCTGGTAATTTATTTAGGGTGTTTATTGACCTGATTGTGTTTAGTTTAGATTTGATTGTAATGTTTAGCTTTATATATGGCTCTATCCTTTTAATTGCAGTAGTGTTTCTTCTTTTGTGATTTTTAAAGCTCTGTTGCAGGTCAGGATTTTGCTTCCAGGTTTCGTCATACATGTTAGGATTTTGCTATTGTTTTCTTAATTTTGTTGCGCATAGTTAATGTTTTTCTTTGCACATGTTTTAATGGGTTTACATTGATCGTGTATTAGCTGTTTGGTGGTGCATCAAATGGGGTGAAGTCAAATGGGTTTGCATATCTTTTTTTTGTTGCTATTTTGGTTTTACATGAATTAAATTTATCCTAACTTTGCCAATATTGTCTTTTTGTTTTTTGAAGATTATGAAGAGAATGGAAGTCAGAGATTGGTGGTTTGCGGTTAGGCCCATTGATCAGCTATTGAGGTATGTTTTACGCCTTCAGATCTCTATATTTTCTTGCCTATTTGTCTTTTTTCCTGAACAAGTTTATTTGATCCTCTATCGTAGTTTTTTTATATTGAATACTTGAAGACCCAAAATTTTAGGATGTATGCAATGAGGATGCATTCTTTGTTATATAAGACCACGGATGAAACCCAAAGATGCTATGTAATGTGATATGCTAATCTTGGTTCATATCTCATTCTCATTATTGTAACGTCATTGTTTTTGTATCTCAGAAACCAAGTTTTGAGTTATTGATGGCCAATCAAAGAGACAATGATTTTTTTAGAGTTAAGGTAAATCTGTTTCTCATGTCTAGGGGTGGCGATCTCACCCATTACTGATAAACGAGTTGATATGGGTTAGGTTTTTATCTATGACGGGTCAAATGGGTGTGATAAAAGTCAGCATAAACAGAAATGGTTTGAATAGGTAGAGGTCGCCAGTACCAAACTATTTTTTAATATATATTCCTATGCCGGTTTAGGCTTCCCATTTTTGCATCATCCAGCCATCTCAATCATCCCCCTTTTACTCTTAAGGAAACTTTTGGTCATGTCTTACTCATAGATGGGTTGTTTGAGTTATCTTTTATCTCTTGCAGGTGAAGCCGATGTATTACATGTTAACTAAAATGGAGTCCAGGCCTTCGCCTACGCTTCTGAATGAGTATCTTCTTGCAGTTTTGGGTCATGGGCTGCACATGACTGCCCTTCTTTCACCCATCAAACATAGAGCAAAACAGAGTGAGACCTGCTTTTTTGGATAGCCTTTGGAACGTGTGTTCTTTTATTTGTACCGTTACGACATGATAAAACAATCACGTGATACGGATACGGTGAGGCCGCCGCAAATATAAGAGTTTGTTAGATGGTATGCTCCAAAGGAGCTGAGTTGCTAATCAGGTATGATGGATATTTCTTTATTTTTAAGTTTATATTGAATTGGGATTTTGATTTAGAATTTTTATTGTTGTGGATAAAATGTATTTAAATTCTTAGTTTGATGGAATCTGGTGTTCTAAATTGTTGTTTTTGAGGACATTCAGGTATGATGCTTATTTCTTTACTTTAATCGATTCAGAATATTCATAATATATGTTAAATTTAGTTATTATGTGTTATTGTACACTACATACTATTTTCATTACTAACACAAACTCAAATATGTCATGAGAAAATGGTTTACCCTTAGATGAATCAAGTTAAAGGCTTTTAAGTTGCATAACCCGTTTAAAGAAAATTTATGTCTTAACTTTTAGGTATTGTTTCGATGCTTATATAACAGGTTATCGTAGGCATATTTCTTGATTTAATTCAGTTTCAGTGTAAGAAGATAGGTATTTACAGCATGTCAAATTCCACAAGTTAGCTTATGTTATTATTATTGGTAATACTATTACAATGCTGTTTTATACCTTCTGTTATTGTTACGGGTGTTTTATAATGTTCTTTCATGCTTTTGACAGCCTTGAGTTTCATTATTCAGGTGGCATTTTGTTCCAGTTTCAAGGTGGATAAAAAAGAGTCGATCAAAGTCCTTTTCCGAAGGTATAAGTCATTTTCGCTTACATTGAATATACATTTTCCGAAGGTATAAATGATGTCAGACTTGCGTTGGCTGTTTTTTGCTTACACTGATGTTGTAAGTGTTCATATTCAATTTGTTATTTATCAAAAACAAATATAATGGGGATGGTGTGTAAGTTCAGCCCAACATTCAACTTTATGTATGGTTGTGGTTGTTCTTCTCTAAAATTAAAGAGGCTAAATGTTCATTTACAAGATGTTTGTGCTTATTTTCATGTTTAAAGGGCTCCTTACATTAAAAATGGTGAGGCCGCCGCAACGCGCGAAGCCCCAGTGTGATTTAACGTCGCAAAGCCCCAGTGTGATTTAACAGTATGATCTTAAGCCGTCACGTGATTTAAAAATGGTGAGGCCGCCGCAACGCGCGGCGGGTCACCCACTAGTAAGTAATTAGTAAACAAGATGAGATTCATCATCAAATTTTTCTTTCCAAACGAGATATATAAGGTTCACTGTTTTCTTACCCAAAGAAAACTAAATAATATCCACAAAATAAAACTAAATCAGAAAACAAAAAATCAAAAACAAAAAATGTCATCGACACTCATCTAAAAAAGCATCTCAACTATCCCTAAATCATACACCTAAAAAGAATCCTAAGCAAATTCCCTCACCTCTCATTATTATATATTCATATACTCTCTCTATCTATAAATCTTTTGAACGCCTACATTCAATTCGAAGCAATTTCGTTTCAAATCGAATATGAATACTGCGATTCAGTTAAAAATTCATCAATTCGGTACTTGAATATGAGATTATCGACGAGGAATCAAGTAGATAGAGAATCTAAAGTAGGAAAAAGATGGATGATTAATGGAATCACCTACTCGGAAGACGAAGATCTCAAACAACAATGAAGAAGATGTAAACTCGGGAGAATCTGGTTCAACTACTCCGACGTCAAACCGATTGAAGATGGCGGAGTGTCTGCCGCCGCCGAGGAAGCTCCGACCGGTGTCTTCGTGCTGTAAACATGGAAACAGGAAGTCGTTAAACGGGAGTAGCGTCAGTGGTCGCGTAGTAGTTGGGCGGTGGCGGCGGCAGCAGAGGTCGTTGCTGCCGGAAGGAGGGAGGAGTAACGTGGGTTTGCTGCCGGATTCAGTTAGGGAGAGGGTGTAATCGGCGCAATAATGGGGTAGGGAAGGAGGACACAGAAATGAAATGGGGATTTTGTTGATCTGATATACTTGGGAGATTTTACATATTTGCCCCTGTGTAAATTTGAACCATAGATCATGATCAAAAAGCTAGATTTATTTATAACCACAAGATCAAAATGGTTAACCATTAGATGTTGGTTATTTGTTTAATGCTCTAACAAAGGGTTAATAATTGTTCCCTTCCCTATATATATATATATATATATATATATATATATATATATTTAAAATTTTCGGATTTTTATTTAAAAATCCAAGGGTTTCATACCCTAATATCATGTATATTCTTATCATCAACACAATTCTAAGATCAAATGCTAGCAACCCATAATCATAAACACATAAAATTACATAAAATCATAGATTTTTGTTCATGCATGTATCATCAAAGTTACTAGTTTTCATCTTTAATCAAGAACCTTGTGTTTTATCTCAAAACATCCATTTAATCTTTCTCAAAATTCATGTTTAAAGCTTAGATTTAACATGCATGTGGGTTTCTGATGATCAAACCCTAACACCAAGCATTACACACACTTACACATACTCACACACACTCACGAAATTTAGTGTGTGTGTGTGTGTGGGTTTTTCACACAAAACTTGAGTGTTCATGCTTTGATTCATCTAAATCCACAATTTCTAAGTTAACTTTGATGTTACAAAGTGTTGTTCTTAGAAATTTTTTGATTTTTGGATGGTGGGTTTTGAGATGAAGATGAGTTTAGATGAAAGAATCAAGTACCTTGAGCTTTGATTCTTGTTTTTAGAAGAAGATTGCTTAAGAACCTTGAATCTCCTTGAAGATCTTGAAGGTTATTAGAGAAAAAAGTGTGTTTGTGTGTGTTTTTAGAGAGAGAGAGTAAGTGAGATGAGAGTGAGAAGGGGGGGGGGGGGGTTCGGCCGAATATAGAGGGAGAGAGGAGAGTGTTATATATATATATTTTTTTTATTTTGTCTTAAGTGCATGTGTGTATAAGTTTATAAAAATCTAGTAATGATAACCCATTCTTTTATCATTACATGCACACCACATCACATAAATGTGGTTTATTATCACACTCCACCCATATATATACATATACATATTTACGACATGCATACATACACTCACACTTTTCTTTTAATTTTTATAAACTTCTAGTTAATATACAGTGTATGTCGTGTTTTACAGGTTTTTTTCCGAATCCAATAAATTCAAATAATTATATCAAAATTCATGAAATTAAATTACGCTCAGAACCGTATAATCCTTTTTCAGTTTCGTCACACTTGGTCGGTGACCAAAAGTAGTGACGTTTTTACACGGTTCAAATTTATTATTGCGTAATTTTCTCTAATCTATCACTAACCGAATGTAAAACCTTTTCTAAAGGTTCTAACTTATACTAAACTCAATGTCTAAACAAAACGAAATATTTTATTCGTTTAGTTGGTCGGGTCACAGTGACGAGACTTTATCTAATTTATAATATTCAAATAATCCACATAATCACACTTAATTCTAATTAAATCCAAATAAATCCTAAATTATCATTTTTAATCTAAATTTAAAGTGATGGGTGTCACAATATCTTTCTTTAGTTTAAGATAAAAATAAACTATTAAAAGAAAAGTAAAATAAAGATAAAATGGTTTTTAAGCTTAGACAATCAAAGAATATATCACTTGGGAGGACTCACCAATCGCGGGGTTGATAGACTGTACATTTATTTATAACTTTTCCTTAAGATTGTTGCTAACGGACGAATAGACCGCCTTTCAGCCTCAAATCTATTCTCACTTTCCTTCCGTTAATCACCCATTTGGTATGATCCCCAGAATTACTCATGCTATTAGTAACAAATGTAGTCTGCATGAATGCCATTTAAGTGTAGGGCCTTAAGGTCAAAGTACCATTAGACTCGAATACGTTGTCATGAACCACCAGGGGAACAACCCACGCATCGGATTATTATATTATGAAAATTTCTTTATAAGGGACTAAGGTCAGTTTCCTCCATGCACCGCTTTCGCGCATGCATGGACGGTCGTAACCAGAGCCAAGTTCACCAACGCATTCACCACCGGATCTATGTAGTGACAAAATATTACGAACCCTTCATCCCCACCATTATCTTTAGACCGCACATGCGTGAGAACCGAGTTTGTTTACATAGACATAAAACACTCAAATGTATTTCTTAGCATGGGATGCGAGTCACCAAAAGGATCATTCATCATCCCCCAATCGGGTGTCACAGGTCCGACTGATGAGCTTTCGACTCCTCAAATGGTCCGCAATACACAAGATACATTTGCTCAAAAGGGTGACAATAAAGTTCCAATATAAAGAGGTTTCATTAATTCATTCGTACATACCTCAAGGTGAGCTTATAAATTCGTTTTACCAACCCGCAAAAAGCTTGTTTACCCCCAAGTGAGTGTAAGAGTTTAGCCAATAATGGCCATGAAGATTTGCTTAAAAGAAAGTGAGTAGTTCATAGATGAACTTTAAACAACTTCTAATTAATTTAATGTTCTTACAAACTCGATGTAGAGTGCTTAAAAACACCAAGTGGCTCAAAGAAAATGAAAATCTAATCTAGAGAGAAAAGGAAAGAAGTGAGCGAGTTTGAATGAAGGGAATGGCCGACATTTATAGGCAAATTCTGGAGAGGAGCATGTGTCATGCTTCTCGATATATCTGCAGGAATCTTTGAGTGTCAAGAATACGGGTCGTGTCTGACATTGAGCACGGGTCGTGCTTGTCACTGTCAGTCAGCACGAGTCGTGTCTGACAGAGGCACGGGCCGTGTTTGTCGCTAAAAAGTCAACTTTAGGTCAACACAGGTCGTGCTTGAGATGGAC
>JBCNJP010008423.1:0-25594 GCA_039602395.1 Deinandra increscens subsp. villosa
CTATCATTCATCTAAATAAATAACCAGGGGAGTCCGTTCCGGTTTATGTTCTTTTAGTTTAATTTTAGTGCATTTTTTTTTAATTTTTATCGTTCGTGTGTGTTTATTTTTCTTTCTAGTTTATTTTTCTTCTCATTCCACATTAGGGACAATGTGTCGTTTAAGTGTGGGGATAGGAGACTTGTGTCTTGAGTCTGTTTGGTTAGTGTGTTTAAATGCAAAAAATAAATAAATAAATAAATAAAAATAAAAAAATAAAAAAAATTAGATTCCATAAATCCAAAAAAAAGTAAAAAAATTGTTCAAAAATGTCCAAGAATCAGACTGCAATTAAATGGGAAATGATAGTACAATCAGGATTTGGTTTTCTAATTTTGTGCTTAAATGTTAAATATAAATAATTAAAAGTTGAAAACACTCTCGGTTAGTGATGTATTAGTAGGCCCAGCTAACTTGTTAAGGTTTAATTATCCCATTGTGTTTATTGTTGTATAAATAAGTAATTAATCGGTCTGTTAGTGGGTTTCCATTTTAGGAGTGATAGGAATACTGAAACTAATGATTAGGAGGAAGATGGCACTTTAGGCTAAATACTTCTATGTCCTTAGAATAACCAGGCACACCAATACGATGACGCCCCATTCTTTTTCCATCTCGATCATATTAGGTAATAAAATTGGTTAATACTTTTAGAGTGAAGGGACAAAATACTCATGTACAAGCTAAGGATAGTATCCCGTGGTGAGTGCCTCTGATGATGTTCTGGATCTCGCGGGCAAAATACTCACGTACGATTTTGGGGATAGCATCTCAAAAATAGTGCCTCTGATGATGTCCGTTGGTAATTGTAGTTAAAATTAACAAAATATATATGAGAAAAAAAAAGAAAAAAAAAGAGAAAATGAAAAAAAAAGTAATTAAAAAAAAGGAAAAAAAATATAGTAGACTAGAGAGTAAATGCTCATAAGTTCCACATTTCATCAAATTCTATCATTCTTTAGACATCTTTGTATCTAATTTAAAGGGGTGGAGAAAATCTAAAAGCTAAATCTTAATTAACCTTTACTTGGACTGAATATGATTTGGGTTAAGGTTGAACTTGATCTTTCTAGAGTGGGACACATAGGCAAACTAAATTATATCTGGTAAATTATAAACACCTTGGGGGCTCAAAAGTTGATGGTTGGGTTTAATCGGATCGAAATATCGATAATTGCTACCGGGATGTAAGTATGCTAATTGAAAAAATAAATTAATGAGAAATTGAAATTTAGAGATTGAATCCCTAGTTATGATTCCATTGTGGTATTTTTCGAGGACGAAAAAGAGTAAGTGTGGGGATGTTTGATGTGTGCTAAACACACCTGGTTTCCCCTTGTATTTTGTATAGTATTTGAGTCGGTTTTGAGTCGTTTTATTTGGTTTTTATATATTTTATAGTTATTTGAGTCTTAATGTGGTATTGAGTTATTTTTGTATAAACTTAGTGTGAGTTTGAGTCATTTAATTATGATTGTGTTCAAGTATGTCAATATGCTCAAAATGTTTTAAATTATGGTTATTTGTAGGATGACATAATTGCCCAAGAGGATCGTATGAAATTACATTAAAGTTTAAGGGTTGAAAAATAGTTGCTATCTAACTTGAGGGGCTGCATCTACTCTTTAATAAAGGAAGTTCAATAATCTTATGTGTCACTCATCTAGACCACCCCCTTTAAAATCATGCCAAGTGTAATGCCATGTGTAATTTTTTAAGCAATTTTTATTTTTTTTAATTATATAAAACAGGCCAAGAAATAAAAGAGAATAAAAGCCTACATGGTCTTTTAAAAGGCCCAAATACAATGGAAGAAAACTCCTAAGTTTTCAAAGAAACAAAAAGCCCAATTTGGAGATTAGGGAAATCGGAGAACAGAGACATAGCGATGTTTGCTTTATCATCAGAGCTACGTGACTTTTTTCAGAGCAACGGCCGACTGCTTGCTTTTCAGAGGAGAAGTGTAACAAAATGGAGAATCAGAGACATGGAGCGATCTTTCTTTTGCAGAGGAGAATCAACAATCTCGATTTTGAGAAGAATCTTTACTTGCTTTTGTTCTTCATTCTCCACGCCACCTAATTTGGGGAACAAGTCAATGGGAAATTTCAAATCAGCAAGAACTGCAGGCACTCCCTTCTTTATTCTTGGTGTAATCCAGTTTAACGTTGATTTGGCAATCGAGAAATATGACGGTCAAATCAAATTTGAACACTTTTGACTTAATTCAACCCAATCTTTCCCTTCGACACATCAAGAAAGCAGAGAATCTGCCCATAATTGGAAATGGCGCTTAATTTAGATCGAGAAAGCAGACATAATTTTGAAATTCAAATCACAGTTAGCGAGAAAATTTTGAAATTCAAATGCAAATCACAGCCAATTTTTACATTATCTCTCACCTAACCGTCTCAGATCCATTGTACTTGCTCATCCTTCTCTCTCATTTTTTTGGGTTCAAGCTTCGTAAATGTATATTGATTTTTGTAGGTCGCAGTAGCAAATCATCTGTTAGGTTTTTTGATTCAAGAGGTCTTCAAAGGTTCACCAGCCACCAGGTATGATTTGTTGAAATTCTTGCTTCATTCTCGGGTTTTGGTTATGTGCTAAGAAGCTTTGGATTCTGACGGGAAATCTTCTTGATTGTGATTGTGAAAGCGTTTGACTCCATTCTCGATGTTTACGAAGGATTTTGTAACCTCAAACAGGTCAGTTTTGTTAAGATCTATTTTCGTGTTTTCTTCATTTACTATCTGATTTCTATGAATCTGTATTGACTTGTATCAGCTAATTTCATAAATTATATGTGTGTTTCAAGAGTTTCAGACCTATATGTGCATTGATTTTGATCATGAAGATGGAACCGAGTTTGGAAAACATCGCCAAATGGTAAACGCCGTCTTTCCTTCAACATCACATTCCTTCTCTCAAAAACTAGATTATGGCGTTAGCTAAGTAAGCGTAAGTTAAACCTATCCTTCTATTAATAAACCAACATATATGTTTAAATAATTAGTTTATAAAACATTTTGTGGGAACAAATAAACTAGGTTCGAGAAGAAAGGAGACAAGATAATAACCCCAAACCTGACTTCAACAAATCAAACATTGCAGAAGTCTTGCCATGTGTGTTTAGTTTGCAACCTCTAATATTTTATATTAATTATGTTATTAAATATATAATTTTGTATACACAGTAACACATATTTCATCCAAAAGATTTGATAAGGAAGCTATTAATGTTGAACTTGAGAAAATGGCTCAATCTTTTGTGGTTAGAGCTTCCACAAATTCACCACCATGTTGGAATGGTAATGTGCCATTCTGATTCATGTTCCTGTTGTTAAACAATTAATGCATTATTGTGATGTGTGATTATCTTAAATTTCAGTTCTTTTGGAGTTAAGAGCTGTCGTTTGTAACGGAACCTCGCCAAAGGTACCACATCTAACTTCATTAGCTGTATATTTTTCTTACTGCATGTTTTTTTCATCTCATTCCATGTTTACTTGATGTGGTATTCTTATACAGTTTTCATTTGATGTGTTTGTATGTTCCAAGTATTGTTGTAGCATTTTAGGTAGCTTTGGATGAGATTGCCTGTTTTATTTTACCCTTTTCTCATTCTTAGTCTTTTTTTAAGGTTAGTTAGAAGTAAAATTTGTTTAAATTGTTTAGGTGTTTGCATATGAAGTTGTCTTTTACTTTTGTTAGAGTTTCATTATTATGATCAAATTGGCTACTTGGATTCCCATTTCATTTTCTTCCTGATTGAACTCAAGAGAATGACAAATCAAATCAAATAGTCACATGATGATGACCTTTTCATTTGCATATCTCAGAGAGGAGTTATGTTTAACGAGCGCCTGGCTATGTGTTACATAGCCATGTACCTGAAATATAATAATTTCCAAATTTTAAAATTATAAAAACGACTTATGTTGTGTATTCTAATTTCCCAATTTATATACCGAGTTACAAGGCTATGTGACTATAGCTACACTGTTGTCAAACCATATATGTCCATTCTTTTGCAACCAAATTTTGAACATTTGTCTAATCTTTTTTCAATATTTGTGTTGGTCAGCCTTTATAGTATATGCTTATTTGTATCGATTTCTGATTAAAAACATAGGATGCCCATATGAGATTTGAGTTTGGGTCCTCTTTCTCGCCGCTATTTACCCTTTTCGTTATATGCTTTTGAATTTAGTGGTGTTTACCCATGCTTAAACATAATATCTAATGTCTTTCAAAAATTGTATACCACTTTCTGCGTATGATCATGTTGCTGTCTTTCTTATTTGTCGACATTTTGAAAAACAAGTTTGATCTGTACCAAATATGCATCTTGCTATCTAATATGTTTGATAAACATGTTTTTACCAAATGTTATTGAATTCCAAAACAATTTATCATGTTCTACAATAATCTGTGTTTTTTTAAAGCTGATATAAAGTAGTGTGATTATTTATTGGTGTTGGATGGGTGAAAACAAATGGATGGGTCAGGAGGGTTAGGTAATGATTTGTTGTTTAATAAGGTATATGTTATATTTTTCATGTTTGGTTGCTGCATCACTACTGTAGGTGCCAGTTACAGATAAGAAATAAGTTTTTTTTTTTTTAATTGGGTCGAATTGCAAAATCTTTGGTTGTTGCATAACAAGAAGTATGCTTTATCTTCTACAACAGTTTAATTTAGTTTACAAATCAATTTCAGGAAGTTCATTAGTTTTAGTAAATTCTTATTGAAATTTGTAGATAGATGAACATGAAACAACAAAAGTTCGTAGATAGATGGAACAACAAACATTAATATTAATCGATCAGGTGATTGAAGCGAGTAAACGTATAGTATAATTAATTACTTGATGTTAATATACATTATCTGGTTCATCAAGCACCCTTTGGAGAGGTGAACAGTTTCCATATTATTAACTTTGAATTTGAATGTCATAAGAACTACTTTTAATTTTGAAACTCTGTATTTATATAAGTTTCTAATTTCTCATGTGTTAAGAGTTATCGTTTAATTTTGCTAATTCAAAGGGAATGCCCATTAAATTAACTCAACTATTTGCAACACAATGAAACGTTAATATATTAAGAAGAAAGGTGTTAGTAAGGAAATGTTTTCAATCACTTAATGTTTGATTTAGCATTAGTTTTGAGTGAACTTATGTGGTTATTATATTTTTTGGTTTTGTTTTTATCCTATGTTTCAGTGAATTTACTAATCACATTGCATCTGAATGGCTTCACACGTCAACTATTCTCTACTTCACACATGGTTTTGAATCTATTTCTACCAGAGAAGACTCAAGTTTCATTCTTTTGTTCTCTAATGCTCGCACAAGGTTGGTGTATATTTTTCTACCTTTCACATTTCATTACTTCAATAACCTTCATTAGAATTAGAAGTGAAACTTAGATTCTTAATAAAAAATGATTGAAATTGGTGGTTAAACTTTATGATTTTAGTAGCTCTTGACGAGATCTTTTGGTGATAAAAACGCGGCTCGACCCGACCCGAAAGTGGTCATCAATTAGCATATTCATGTTTTGAATATATAAGTGTTCATCTTTTATATATATTTATTTTGGTTACATTATATATCTGATTTTGACCAAATAAGGTACAAATGAAGATTTGAAGTGAGTGTAAGATATACATCCATAATAGTGATACTGTTAATTTTTTCTTATTTGTCTGTATTTATCTAGAGATATTAATTACATTTAAATATTTTTCTTGTGTTTTTTATGGTTCAGGAAGGAGATGTGTAAGAGACTTTTGACTTGTAGCAGCTTTGAGTTAGTAGACTTGCATTAGTGGAGTTGTAGTACATCTTCAATGTGTTAACAATTTCTTTATTTTGAAATGTAAATTTAAATGTTATAATCTAATTTAAGTTAATAATTTATGTTCACACTTTGAAAAAGGTCATTTTACATTTTTTTAAAGAGGTACAAATCATTTAAACACATAGTATCTCCATATATTGCATAATTACAAATTTAAAAAATAAAGATGGAAAAGGAGATATAAAAATTTATCTACAAAGTTTTTTAAAAATGTGCCTTTATGATGAAATAATAAAAAAGAAATGAATTACGTAATGTGTCTTTATGTTGAAAAATTCTAATCGGTTAATAAAAGTAAAAGTTAAAACTTGATTTTGAAATTAATAGACCACATTGATGATACGAATGAGAAAACTAATAGACGTACACTACAATATTTCATGAGAGGATTTATAACCTAACCATAAACAAGTATCACGTTGGTTGATTGTTGTCGTCATTGCATCACGTGGGTTTCCCCTAGGACAATTGTCATCCAAAGTTGGTTTGTTTTTGAAGCATTCAGTATTTTCTCATGGTCAATTGTACATGGCTTTGTGGAGAGTCAAAAGTAGAGACAAACTCAAACTAGCAATTCTTGATAATGATTGTTAACTTTACTAATAAGACATATAATATTGGTATTTCTATATGTATTTTGTTGCGTTAGACAATTGTAGTTAAATCGTTTTAATCCAAAACTAGGAAGGTTTTTGTAGATTTTGTTTTTTTCATAGATGCGTTTTGTATTTCATTTTTTTAATAACCCAGATATATTTACTCAAATTAAACAACCTTTCAATTTTCACTATTAATCGACCTAACGTTATACCGATCTATTAGCTTTGTGATTTCAAACTACAATTTAATCAAAGTTTACCTTATGATAATGATTAATATGTATTATAAATTTTATACATAGCCCGTGAAGTTCACGGGTATATAATCTAGTAAGTAAATATAGTAGAAGTATTTCACGTGACTTTGAGAAGTCACGTGACTTTTTGAAAATCAATATTAGTTGGGTTATATTCAGATGTATGCATCAAGTAATATATGGTGTACTAATTGTTGCCCAACGTAAGGAAAGAGATTGGGCTGGACTTGGGCTGCAAAATCAATTAAAAAACAAATTGCTAGAGTCAAATTGGGCTCGTGACTTGCGCAAAAAGGAAGCAGAGGCAGAGGAATATAAAATTGAGATCAACGTGAAAAAAAGGGGATTCGACACAGAATCAATTCAGCCGGCAGAGGAGTTCTTTTGGGACGATTTTAGAGACGGGAAGCAAGCAAGCACCAATATTTTGAGAGCCATTCGGTTTAATTACTTTAATTCTTGAACATTATTTTTTTATTTGGATTCTAGTTTACACCATGTTGCTAGGGTTTAGTTTGAAGTTAATATTCTTGAATTTCATAATGTTTCTTGGCTAAATAATTAGTGCCACCTAGGCCAATTGATGACTATTTCACATTTTTATTTCTTTCGGGTTATGACAAAAGAAATGTTAGATATGATATTCTTTAAAGTTTATTAATTTTCTGCAATTGATGTGTGTGATTACATGTTTTAGTTTTAGAATTGTTAATCAAATCATACTTTGCTTGTGGATGTCTTCCAGTTTGAGTAGAGTAGTCGAATTGCATGCTTTATGTTTGTGATTTACATGATTGCTAATTAGGGTTATCATAGATTTGGTTGATAGTTGTTTACTTGGTTCATGTGGGCTACTACCTTTAGACAAGCCGGGAGGTGATAAGGGTACTGATTAGTCGGGTTGGTTAACTATTTAGGAGCAAATTATCCCAGAATGAAATTCCCTAGGTTAGTTAATTAATCTGCTAATTGTGTTATTTGTAGAACTTTAGTGAGGCTTCATTTATCTTAAGGTGCCCTAGAGTCTGTCGAAGGTGGTTAGGATATGTGGGTTGGGACGAACTTAAAAGGTGAACCAACCGTTCAAGCACTAGAATTATCAGTTAGGAACAAGCCGGAAGGTGAATTGACCAATCAGTGAGCGTATTCGATTCTTAGGATTTCATATTGCGTCACAACCGGTAAATGGTCTAGGGTCCTCTAGGGTGTTCTTAGAGTTGCCATTAAGATCCTGATTCCATCATCTTTGTCATAGCCGTTAGAAGTTAATAGCTTGATTTAGGAGTCTAAGTCTAGGTGGTACTGTTTCTCTCATCTGCTTTCTCCTAGGTTTTCTCTGCTTTCGATTAATTAGTTAATTAGTTAGTTTAGTTAAGTCAATTCCTAAAATCAAAAACCCAAATTACTCAGTATTTCTATATCATAGGTCCTAGGTTGTGTCTAGCTACATAGTGTCCTTATGTTCGATATCCGGTCTTCCAAAAGCTATTCTGCATCCGATAGGTACACTTGCCTTTAGGGTTCGATTAAGTTTAGGATTTTCGGTTAAACTAGGTGCGTCTAGGTCTAGGAATAGGTCTAGGTTTTGTTAGTATATTTAGTGCACTTCCGAACACATCAATCTCCATCTTGTTAACTAAAATAGAGCAATCGGTTTAACTTGTTTCTGTCTGGTTAAGCCTTAAGTAAATTCTTGTAATTGGTTAAACTCTGTGTGACAACCCGTCTGAAAAATCAGGTCAAACCCTGCTCGTTGACTATATTTACATACATATATATACCTATACTTGACGTAAGTTAGTAGTAGCGTTAGTGAAACTGTGCACAAAACGTCCATCCTTGACAAATTCCCACGTTTGTAGATAAAAATATAACCGTAACAAACAGAAAGGTTCACCGTGAGATCGGTGGAATTTCAATAATAAGAAAAATAAATATAAAAAGCAAACTTTTATATTTTCCCCAATGGTGTCACGAGAAATCACACCGACCCCCGGAAACGTTTAGGCGAATATTTCATTTAAAACTATTGATGGTTTAAATCACGAAATATTCGGGCTTAAATGTAGAAAGGACGAACTAATTATTTCCTCACGCGGTTGCGCGGTCAAATAAATAAATAGAACCAAAAATGCTAAATAATTAAATTTAGATCAAACAATAATTATATAACTATACTGTGATTCCGTAAATTAGTTGGCAACTCGTCTCGATCAAAACCGTGGAACGGTTCGGCTTAAAACGCCCGTTTACCAAATTGGGCCCGGCCCGGCCCAATAAAGCGAATCTAATAAACCAAGCCCAAAACACGGCCCGACAAGCCAACTGACAACTTAAATCCATAACGTATCACGTTGGGCTAATTTTAGTAATTAATGGGACTAACCACGTCAAAAACGGAGAAGGCCTCGTATACCGCTCGGCACGAGCCATACCCGGCCCAACACCTGTTACTCTAAGTTTTCGGCCCAAATAAAACCCATCAACTTAGTGGATTATTATTCTATGAATACACTACGATTATAGTTGCGATTTTTATAAAAGTTATAAAGATTAGTGAAACTGTTTATAAAAACTAATACCCTTAATCTCCTAAATATCTAGTTAACCTAAGTTAATTAAGCTAACCCTTGGTTAATAGTTGTCTAACCATAGCTAGCATTTCAAACATGTGGGGAAAGGACTAAGAGGCCATACCCTCTTCTCCACTCACACAAACCATCTCAACCCTTCAAGACCCCCCCCTCCACCTCCACCGATCGGCTACCCCACCACCGCCTCCCTCCGCCGGCGACGACAACCACCGCCACCCGCAGTTGCTGCTGCTTTCGACGGCCACCACAGCCCACGTCGCACCACCCCTTCCTCCTCCCTTTCTCTCCCGACGCAACCCCGAAGCCACCACCACCGCCACCTTTACATCATCATCATCCGACATCACCACCACCTTCATCCGTCCGCCGTCACCATCACCACCACCCCCCTCGTCGTCCCTCATCGTCACCACCACCGAGAACCATCATCATCGCCACCACCAACACTCCCTCTCTCTCTCTCTCGGAAACCGATCACCACCCTACCACCTTCACCGTCATCGTCCACCCTCACCATAACCACCCGCATTATCATCTCCCGTCACCTCCACCGTCACCCCCACCCCCGACCGACACTATCATCATCACCAGCTGCCGCCATCACCACCAACAGCAGCCGCCACTGCCACCGGTTCTGGTCACCACCACCACTAGGCTTTTCACTTGTTGTAAGCTTCTAACCTCTTTTTTCTACATTTCCTATATAAAATGTGCACCGATGGAACCCTCGAGTCTTGATGATCTAACTTTCTATCGTGTTAAAAACCCACATGAAATAATAGACATTCCTTTCTTTCTTTGAAACATTTCATGGATTTAAACTACATTGTGATGCCCTCGGGGCTTAAAATTGTCACAATTGTGGGTCTCGAGTTGAAGAAATCGAGTGATGAGTCGAATGGCATACCCGGGAGTATTTACACTCAAGATTTAGACATGAAATGATACTTTTTGCACTTCTTTTGGTTCATAAACTAGAAACCCTAAAATGAGCATAAAAACCCAAGATAATCTTACGTTATACTAACTTGAGTTATGTATGTTCAAGAACTCTTAACAATTGGGTAAAATGAAACCCATCAACAAGATATTAACTTAACACACGTTTATATATAGCTACAAACTCATTATGTGTTAGTAAATATTTATATGTGTTAAATCTTGATGGATCATGCTTATGGTAAATACACAAATGGACATAGCGCATTCTATATGGAAACCACATAATGTGTGGAATCTTATTCTAAACAATCGGACCTATGACTTAAGAATAGCGAGAAAACCATGGACAAACAAATGGTGACCAAGAGTCAGACCTATCTAGAGTTTTTAGAAAATAAAAGACTAACAAATGACTTTAAATTTTGAAATGAATGTTTTATGACAAATTTATTTGTCTAAATATTTGACGAGTTTTTAATAAACAACTAAACAAACTATTAATTTTAATTTACTTAAAAACGTAGCATAATCCGATACGAATAATATCGGGTAAAGGCTCAACATTTTATAATAATAAACGACTATTATTATCGGGCTCATTCTATACAAATGAAATCCTTAGTATTTATCTTTATCCAATGTTTAAGGATAGACCTAAGATAAACATATTTCTTTTGATAAATTCGTTTATGTTTATTCCTAGTTACAAATTCACTCACGGTCCGGCACACCATGGTTCACCAGACTCACACTTGAAATCATTTTTCCAAACGTATTTCAACCACAAGTCTTGATTTAAGGAAACGTCGAAATAAATAATACACCCTATTATTTATCACGACGAATGAAAAATGCTATAAATAAATATATGTGTAATATATGTATCTATGTATTAACCTAACGAACTATCAAACAACTTAGAACTCATACTCATCATATGTCTGAACACAATACACACAAATATTTATTTTGAATAAATATTTCCAAACGAACTTTCCAAACGTACGAACGGGAATAAATTTTCAAGACTCGACCCGGATCATTGGTTAACTAAAACGTTATCCAATTGAATCAAGGCCTAAGACTTGTTCTACTATTATTGATATTAGGACGCCAGTTGCTCACAGCTCGTATCAACTATCCGATCATTCACCTTGAAAAGGTGAGTTTCACAGCCCCTTTCTTTTAAAACTGTTTAAATACTTTGGGGGAGAAATCATGATCAAACAAATATTTTTACTTGATATTATGGTACAACTGTTACGCCTTATTGATTATCTGTTCTTTCATACCCCTTCATAGTAATTTGTTATACAATATATTGCTACAAATCCCACCAACAATTGATTTCAATGAGTTCCTGTAACGAAACGATAACTAGTGAATAGATCTATTTGGGTTGACAACCCTGTCCTAATTGGTAGCTCCAATTGTGACTCACCGGTAACAGTCATGGGGTACATGTCAGTTATTCTTTGCCATTGGTATTTCTTAGGGGAAGTTACCATAGGTGGGTAAATCTGTTAGTGTTTGAAATTAAGGTACAGGTAGATCAATGCAACGACGGGTAAACCTTTATAATATCTTGTACATCAACAAACGTTTTACAAATATATTTTGTAGAATCCGAAACCTGTGAACTCACCAAGATTACGTTGACCTTTTAAAACTCATGTATTTCTCAGGGAACTAAGAATCGCTCTCGGTGTGCAAATGGGAAGCCTATCATCTACTAGGGCCTGCATTAGGAATGGAGTCATGGTCACCCTTTTGCTATTTAAATAAATCATGAACGCTCGTAATTTCTATTTAAATGGTATCGTTTTAAATTTGTAAGACAATGTTATCTTTTATTAAATCTGCTGCAATCGCTGATAACTATTTGGTTTTCAAACGTAAACGAAACTGGTAAGGGTCGTTCCTTGTATCGACGACTATGACCCCATGACGTCACATGCCCACGTAATCAGTAACATCGGGGTGTGACACTCTGTAACCGAAACTCGATCCTACATTAAAGCATTGCAACATTGCTAATTGATCTAGATAATCCTTGTTTCAAAGTTTGTAACAAGATGATATTTATGAGATAATCACATAAGAAAATTTTAAAATTTTTGGGTCCTCCAAAAAAACCGGGCCGTGGGCAGTCGCCTACCCCGCCCTTGCTCGGGGCCACCCCTGAAACTCAACCCCAACCATCTCCCAACCCCCAACCTAATATATCTTCTAAAAAGAAGACTACAAGAAAAGCCAAAGCTCAACATTCTAACCCGCAACCGAGCGGTCCCGTATCCCGTAAATCATGGCAACCCGAAGAGGAGCTTGTGTTAACATGGTGCTAGGTTGACTTTTTCGTGGATAATAAAAAAATGGATTATTGGATTTTAATAATCCAAGTTATTACCAATTGGCCAATATTAATTCCAATTTCAAAATTTCCCTACATTAATCCCAATGATTGAGGTGTTAGATTACATTGGACCTCCGTTAAATTTTATTTAACTCCGTTAGTTGTTACTGATGTGGCGCTTACATGGCATCCTACGTGGCATCTTATGTATTTTTTTAACCAAGATATCAAAATAAGGGGACCATTCTTGTAAATTATTAAAAGTATTAACAAAATCTGTCCGGCGGTTCCTCTCTGTCAACTCTCCGGCGACCCAAAATCAACCACCCGCCATACCCGCCGGCGCCGGAAAATCCAAACGCCGGAGAATCATATGCCTATCCATATCCCTCACAGTACTCGCCGCCGGTCGATCTCCTCATTCTCATTCTCGCTCTCATCGTCTTTAACTCCAAACAGCCAGTCACCACCGTCAATTCTGTCGCCGTCCAAGACGTGAACGCCACCTTCAGCCTCCTCCTGCTTAACGTCTCCGTCAACATCTCGCTCAACATAACTATCTCCATTAAAAACCCTAACAAAGTCGGCGTCACGTACCGGAACAACGTCGCTGCTCTTTGGTGTTTAACAGGGGCGGCGGCGACATTGTTTTCCACATCTAGGGTTCCGCCACTCGGGTTAATATGAACGACGCGATCCGGTATCTCCTCACTCCCTTATATGCGGCCGCTAGGGTTAAAAGAAGGCACATAGTTAAAGGGTGGTTGCAGATGGTTCACGGTGGTGGTGTCACCGTCGTCCATAGCTAAATGATGGGGTTGGGGGCTAAATGACAGGGATGGGGTTAAGAATTAGGGTTTCTTTTATTAATTCCCCCTTTATATAGAAATTACAATAATGGTCCCTCAAGTATAAGAACTTGATTAAAAAAACACATAAAGTGCCACGTCAGCAAAAAACTAACGGATTATTGGATTTTAATAATCCAAGTTATTACTAATTGGCCAATATTAATCCCAATTTCAAAATTTCCCTACATTAATCCCAATTATTAAGGTGTTGGATTTCATTGGACCCCCGTTAAGTTTTTCTTAACTCCGTTAGTTTTTTGCTGACGTGGCACTTTATGTGTTTTTTTAATCAAGTTCTTATACTTGAGGGACCATTATTGTAATTTCTATATAAAGGGGGAATTAATAAAAGAAACCCTAATTCTTAACCCCATCCCTGTCATTTAGCCCCCAACCCCATCATTTAGCTATGGACGACGGTGACACCACCACCGTGAACCATCTGCAACCACCCTTTAACTATGTGCCTTCTTTTAACCCTAGCGGCCGCATATAAGGGAGTGAGCCTTCTTGTATATTCATATAAATTATTATACAATTTTTATGTGTTATATAACTTTTTTTTATATAAAGTGTTAACTTTTTAATTTAAAAAAAAAATATGCTCAAACACAACCATTTTTGAATGATGGTCATAATTAGATGGCACAAAGAGATGAAGCATCATAATTGTGATTATATTAGAGTCAAACGATTATAGTATAGATGTATGAGCAACCTAATTCAATCTCAACGACTCGTTTCCTCAGAATGTCCGCCAGAATCGCCAAGACACACCGAGAAAAAAAAAGGAAAAAGAATAGACTCGTCGAGCCAACAAACAAACCCATTAGAACCATCCCGAGTCGAAATATTATCGGGTAAGTTTCATAAGTCTAACGAGATACAAATGAAAAAACTTCAATTGCAAAAACAAATCGAGGAGTGTAAAGAAAGGGAACAAGTGTTTGGGATCTCGACGCGATAGTTAAAGTGATCGACCATCTAGATGACGAGGAACATTCATTGTCACAAAAAATACGAGCCAATCTTATGAAAAAATATAAATGATTTTTTTAGCTTTAGTTATTTTAATTTTATTCTTTTATTTGATGTAGTTCTTTTTATTAGTTTTATTAATGTTATTTTTTAGTTTTTTATAAACGTTTAATTAGCTTTATTTAGTTTTAAATTAAGTTAAAGTAAATTAAATAATATTAAATATAAAAGTATGAGGGTTAAAAAAAGTGACAAAAATGTGTTATAATTTTTTTTAGAAGTGAGGTAAAAATGTAAGTGAGGGGCTCTTTGGTAACATCCGTCTCATTATGTGCTGAATCAGTAAGAGGGTTGCGTTATTAAATGCTTAACCAGTAAGAGGTCTGCGTCATTCAAATAAGGTATATGTCTGACCGATTCAGATGATATTAAGATGCAAAGAATCGATCCAGAATTCCAGATGCTATTTAGATGCAAATACACTTGAGACGACATAAATGTCCCGAAGGGATAACTTTAGAGGTACAAAAATCGGTTACTTTTAATATCCGGTTACTAAAAAACCGTAACCAGCTATTGACGAAATCGGTTATGGTCAAAACTGGTTAGGCAAATAACCGGTTCCAGTTACTGATCGAGAAAACCCCAACTGATCTAACCGGTTACTCTTAGTAATCTAACCGGTTACTGACATAAATTTTTTTTTACTTAAATATAAACATTATATAAACTAATAAACATATTTTCATTGATTTACAACATATAAAAACATTACAAACATAACTTAAACAACGAAGTATTCACATAAAAGTAGTAAACCACATAAGAAAACAATAAACATTCTACATTTATTTCGTTGTCTCTGCCACCGGGTTGTTCTTCTTTGTCTTGTAACAGACATTCAAATGTGCTCATAAATTATAGTTGGAATCTCTTTTGAGAAAACTTTCACAACTCTTGCACCAAGCCCTTGTGAAATCATTTTTCAACTCACACAAGTCGAAAATGGCAAAACAACGTGAGGTCTCTATTGGTTGGTATGATATTCACCACGGTCCATCTGTTGTCGGAAGCATTACTTTGAGCACTAGAACTTGCAAAATGTGGATTTCAAGTAGTGGGGTAATTAAACCAACACAACCAACACTTATATATACTAACAACTAGGGTAAAAATGAGTAACATATATATATATATATATATATATATATATATATATATATATATATATATATATATATATATATGGCTTCAAATTGTTAAAAAAACGGCTAGTTTAGGTCCCTAACGGCTATATAACGACACCTAAAATCAATGAGTACTAGCCGGTTTTCAAACGGTTTTATAGTAATCGGTTACTAACTGCTTAGTACTAAAAAACCCCCCAAACAGTTCCTAACTAGTTGGTTTATATCGGTTACTAAACTGGTTACACCATAACCGGTTTGGATCGGTTCCGGTTTTCGGTGAGAACCGATTACTAACCGAAAAACTAGTTACAGATTTGCACATTCACATAGCCTGATAATAAAAATGATGACTCCTCAATCAAGTGATTGTGGATTCAAATCTTACCAACAATGAGGTGATTTTAATCGTAAAAAGAAAAAGAAAAAGTGAGACTGACATAAAAAAAAGTGTGAGGTGCAAAAATTGCATTAGGCTATCCGTAGTGGGGCGTTATCCCCACCAAAATCTCTAATATAACGCCCTTATAGCGCCCAAACCCACCCCCGGGGCGCTATGTTAATCAAATGGTTCTCCGGCGTTATTAACATCACGCCCCTCCCCCTCCTTCTCATTGGCTGCTTTTTTCTTTTTCTTTTTCTTTTTTTATTGGATGGATTTACCAATATATTTTTTAAATTAATATATATAATATAATTGAGTAATAATTAGAGGGGCGTTATGCGGGGTTACCACTACACCACTTTTTTCATAGAGCCCCTATTGATGACGTGGACGCCACATGACGCATAACGCTCATGAGGGGCTCCATCCATTACAGATAGCCTGAGTAGAAAATGGTATGTGGGCTTTGATATTTGTTTGTTTTTCATTGGTTAAGTACACTTACTTGCAACTTGCATGTGGTCAAGAGTTGTTGGACGTTTTTTGTTCTTTTTCCAATAAAAAATTAATATTAATCCAACCCAAACATCAAACATCTAAAACAGTGAGTGTATATATGTTTACGGCCGGTTTTTCACACATAAATACATGAAAAACCAGAGGAGAGAATACACACTACATTTTTTATTTTAGCTAAGGTTTTATACCACTATATTTTCTTAGCAAAGTTTACAATGAGACAATATTTTTAAAACGTATAAAGTTAATAATCAAAAGAAAGTATTATAAATATAATATATTTTGATTATCGATTCCTAATTTAATTTATTAATAATCAAAAGAGAGTATTATATATATAATATATTTTGATTATCAATTCCTAATTTAGTTTAAGTTTTCCACCTCTATAAATATTCTCTTATATGTAACATAAGATATTCTAAAATCATCTCTCTTCTTCTCCTTTGCTGGCCTTTCTTTCAAAATGCCGCCTTCTTCCTCCTCAACTCAATCCACCATCCTCACCGCCAAACAAGTGATCTCCACCGTCGGTTCCGTGGCCGCAGCGGCAATGGTGGCCCGCAGCTTCACCCACAAGTACCTCCCCCGTGAATTCCGCCAATACTGTTACCACACCTTCCGAAAATACCTCAACAAACTCTCCACACAGTTAACCATGGTGATCTACGAATCCGAAGGATTCAGCGACAACGAACTCTACTCCGCCACGCAGCTCTACCTCGCCGACCGAATCACCTCCGACATCCACCGTCTCAAGGTCACCAAAACCCCCAACGAACCGCTCATCAACGTGACCATGGAACTCAACGAGGAGTATACGGATATCTTCAACGGAGTCAAATTCAACTGGTCTCTCGTTTCCAAGAAGAATCCGACGAGAGAATATCACATTCACGACGAGAACGGCCGATCTAGCCGTTCGGATCTCCGATCTCTGGAACTCACGTTTCACTGGAAGCACAAAGATCTGGCGTTAAACTCCTACCTGCCGTTCATCATCAACGAGGCTAAAACGAAGAGGCAAACCGAGAAAACGGTGAAGCTGTTTACGGTCGAGAAAAAGACGAGTTACATGAGAAACCCGACGGCGTGGACGCCGGTGAATCTGGATCATCCGGCGACGTTTGAGACGGTGGCGATGGACGCCGGAATGAAGGAGAAACTGGTGGGGGATCTGGACAGGTTTTTAGAGAGGAGGGAGTATTATCGGAGAGTGGGGAAGGCGTGGAAGAGGGGTTACCTGCTGTACGGTCCTCCGGGGACGGGGAAATCGAGCCTGATTGCCGCGATTGGGAACTACGTGGGATTTGATATATATGATTTGGAGTTGACTGCTATAAAGTCAAACTCGGAGCTGAGGAGGTTGCTGGTGGCGACGGCGAACCGGTCGATTCTGGTGGTGGAGGATATCGATTGCTCCGTGGAGTTGCATGATCGGGTACAGGTGGAGGCGGCGAGAAAAAGTCAACAGCGAGATGAAGAACAACCCAAGGTTAGTTACTATCTTTAACTATGATTAAATGTCATTTGTTTTTACATATCCAACATAATTTTCTTATTTTTTTTTTTTCTGTTTTCATATGTCATTATGTGTCACTTAGGTTAGCTTGTAGCCTAATGATAAAGATAAGTTATAAAATATTTTTAATGGTGATTATGATTTAATCCTTAGCGATAGTAAAATTTAATTGAAAACAAAATATATCATGTGTATTTAATTGTTTTTCTCGCGTTCCCAACGTCATCACCTGCGGATTTTCTAAATGCATATTACTCTAAAATGTGACACTTTTTGTATGTGAAAATTTTTGTATGTGCAAATTTAATATTTTTTAGTATTCACAAGAAGCTATTATTCTTTTTTATAATTTTTTTTTGCTCTACCAGTGAAAATCAATTATTTTTTTTCTATCAACAAGTATCACATAAATATTTTTTCGGTTATAACACATGAAAAGTAAGTTTAAACCAATTTTTGAATTTTGAATGATGAACTAAGACTTGAATTGTAAAACTCTTGAGTCATCTCTTTTACTTTAGAAAAAAAATATATTATTTTTTAAACATACTTTACAGTTTACATAATAAAAGTTATTAAAAATAGTAATTTTTTAAAGATCGATTGCATTCAATGAGAATGTGATAATTTGGTAAAACTAAATATTAGATGCATTTAATGAAAATCTTTTAATTTAATATATGGATTATAAGGTAGTAAATGATTATAGAGTAGGATGTTTATAGAGCAGGGTTTTATTATTATTTTTATAATTTATATATATTTTATTTGTTAAAATGATAAATATACAAATATCTAATCTTACTTCTAACTCCAAGGAAACTCCAAGGAAATGACACCAATATCATTGTAGATACAATTGCCCACAAGCCCTTTGACATATGTTTTTTGAAACATTTTATGGTGATTATTGTAAATGTAATGGATTAATAGTTATCGGATGGATACCCACATGTTTAAGACGTGTATACACCTAACATGTATTTCCAATAAACTATCGGGTATGCCTAAAACTTGCATCTATGCTTGAAACCCACGAGTATGTCGGATACTGACGAATACTTACCCGATAGAGTTTTGAACCATATTAGACAAACTTTTACAATCAAGTATGTTGTTTAGATTATCCAAACCCATCTTGTTGCCATCCCTACCTCTAAATACTCTAAACCCTTCCATCAATATAACCCGTGTAAATGCATAAATTTTAACAATATGTAGCTGATGTGGTTTAGATATATTATAAAAAACTTGATAGAAAAATTTAAAAGAAAGTTTTTTCATATATAAACTAACAATTATTTTTTTAAGGTGACATTGTCAGGGTTTCTTAATTTCATAGACGGTTTATGGTCAAGTTGTGGCGACGAGAGAATCATAATATTTACGACAAACAGGAAGGACAAACTTGATCCCGCACTTATTCGTCCGGGTCGTATGGATGTTCACATCCACATGTCATATTGCACCCCGAGCGGCTTTAGAGTGCTAGCCTCCAACTACCTTGGTATTACTGAACACAATCATTTTGAAGAAATTGAGAATTTGATATGCCAAGTGGAGGTTACCCCTGCTGAAGTCGCCGAACAACTTCTGAAAGATGATGACCCAGACGTCGCTCTTGGTGGCCTCATCGAGTTTTTTGATGTGAAAAAGGAGCAGATTGAAGAGGCCAAAGCACGCTTAAGAGAAGAAGAATTGGCTGCAAAAAAGAAGCAACAAAAGGAACAAAAGGATGAGAAGAATAAGTAAAAAGTTTGGGCATTTACTATTTTAGAGACTAGCGCAAGAAATAACTATGTATCATGCATGGTCACATTTCTATTTTATAAAATTCATGTGGTTAGTTAACTTTGTGTAGGATGGGTTTCATAATTAGAACATCGGTTACAGGTTTAGTTATTTATTGGGTAGGTTAGGATTGTGATTTAGGGAGATTATCTAATATTATCCCATACCATTAGTTTTATGTTTTTTTATGGGATATTACTGGGTATGGTTGTTGTATATAATACTAGTTTTTTATCTCCGTGTTACACGGGTGACTTTTAAAAAAAAAACCATAAATACAAGTATAATATACGACAATTATAATATACGACAATTATGTATTTTTATATCTTTAGTAATTAAATAATTGGTTATTAAAATATTTTGGAATGCAATATATAAAAAATTGGAAATACAAATCACTTCCATAATTGGGAGAATTGGCGGGAAAAATTGTTAAGGATGAATGTGGTGGTGCCATATGGCAAATTGTGATGCAAAAAACTTTTCTTTTATTATATACTAGTTTTTTATCCCCGTGTGTTACACGGGTGACTTTAAAAAAAAAAACTATAAATACAATCATAATCTACGACAATTATCTATTTTTATATCTTTAGTAATTAAATAATTGGTTATTAAATAATTCAGAATGCAATAAATAAAAAATTAGAAATACAAATCACTTCCATAATTAGGAGAATTGGCGGGAAAATTGTTGAGGATGAATGTGGTGGTGCCACATGGCAAATTGTGATGCCAAAAACTTTTCTTTTATTATATATATAGATATAGATATATAGATATAGAAGATTATCCAATATGCGATTTAGGGGTAACGTTTGCCTACTTCTCACCCCTACCAGACCAATTGCTATTGATGAAACTTTACTATGTATGATTAATGTTCTATCTAATATGTCATCATGGGTTACTCTATGAGATGAGGTTCTAGGCTAGGGCCTAGGCGATTATTGGGGCCTAGAGACCCAAATGTCCGATCCTATTTTAACAAAAAGAAATTAGGCTAAACTTTTTTTTTTATAAACACAATGCAATTCTACTTTACTAAACCCATTTGTTTGTCCTCACCTAAAATCATAGATGCTTAAATCTTAGGATAGATGTATTTGTGGGGGGGGGAGGGGGGGGGGGGTGCTATTGTTTTCCTTGTACTTCCAGCCCTCCCTTGTAGGTGTTCTGCTTTTATTGGTTTTTACTTCGTGTTGGTTGACTCATCTTTGTATATCGTTAAGCCATTTGCATATGGAAAATCTATTTTAACAACCGCGATCCTAAACACCCATACATAAATGATGATCTACTTCATATGCATGCCAATTACACTCAATCACTCATGTCTCATCAAAAATCATCATGAAACAAACTAGAAATTTTCAATAAAAAACTACATATCTCTTAGAATCAAAACCCAACATATTTATATACAAACCAGGCCTATACATACCATGTTCCCTTATAAACTTCTCTACCAAAATTGATCATGGATGATGGATCATTTACAATTCTCTCCTAACAAGATATAAAAACTTGTCACACTCATCTACAAACTAAAAGCTCATATTAACATGGAGATCATACTAGCGTGCAAAGGTGACCATGAAACCATGTTATTAGTTGTTCTCTCAAAATAATAAAAGCAGGATACCTCAAGATCTAGAAGAAGTTGATGAAGCAACATGCCTTTCTGCAAATAGAAGTAATGAAGAATTTCATGAGAGAATAAAGAAAGTCTTGATTTTGATATTGTGCTTAGAACATGTATGTTTTTCACCTCCTGAAGTGATGAGTTTTTCCACACGAGAAACAATATGTTTGCCAAATGTGTATCGTTTTAGAGCAGCCAAGCGGATCTTTATGCGTGAGAGGAAGAATTCACGGTTCTGGTTCTCGCATGTTTCGAGAACCTTTTGCACCACATAATTCCCAAAATGGTCTTCCATCATTGCCTGTATTTGACACAAGGAGAAGTTAACTAAATGGTCTAAAGAAGGACAAAAGGGCAATATAGGAAACGAAAACAGAAAAATTTCTCACTTGTAATGGCTCATTTTCATCGGTAGAACCAAGCATTTCTTTCACGAGAAGTTGGCGTTCTGATGGGCTTCCATAAGTCAGACATTTCTCAACAACATTAGAAGAAAACTTCTGAAGACTCATCTTTACTATTTGTCCTGAAAGCTTGCTGATAATACTAGATCGCTCATGCGGTTTACCATGTTGTAGTACATGCTAATCAAAAAACAAAAAATCAAAATTATTGATGGGTATTTTAGACATTTGACAGTCAACATAGTCGAAAATTGTAGGTAGTTTGTACCTGAACAACATAATTACCATATTGGTCTTGTGCTAGACTACAAACAGAGTTTATGATTTCATCCATTACAACTTGTGTATTAGGATCTTCATAATGCTCCAAAAGTCCAAAACTCTCGGTTGATATCAAACATGATTTAGTATTTTACTAGTGAGTTCACGATGTAACAAATATTGAACTTTTTACCTGTATGACCCGACAACCATAAGGATGTGATGAAAGAGTAACAATTTCCCAAAGAAAGTTGTAACTATAAACTGAATCTGATCTTAAGGCACACATTCAACACATTTTTGGATAACATGATTACCATTCTGATCTCGAACACATTCATCACTGAATCTTTAAGCTCACAAACCATTTGGTTCTGTAGGTTAACATCAACCACCTCCAATGCCTGATTAGAGATGATTAATTATTTAAAAATCCCAAAAAGGAAACATCCGGATGATCATTGTTATAAATAAACCACGGGTAAATGACCAATTCGCAACATATGTTATCATCAACATATGATATTTGTTAAAGAATCTGTGGTTTTTGGTATAATAATCACCTTCTGAATGAAATAAAGAAAAAAAAGTAATTAAAACAAACAAATCAAACAGCATCTTGGCATACCTAAACTCAGTGACATGATCTACAACATTAGAGAGCTCAAAAGATTTGTTGTTCTTTAGCTCATCTAACAATGATGAAACGTATCTCCGGTCAAAACTAATTTCATCCACTGAATTTTTTAAAGCTGGAGCAAATTGGATCCTCCGTTCTTGCTGTGACAGTGGTCTATATTTTTCCACCATGTTTTCATGATATCGCATACCATGACCATATGTGGGATTCCCATATATATGATATAAGCTACCGGATCTCCCAAAATGCGGTGAACCATACTGTTGGTTATGTTGAGCAAGCAATGCCTCCTGATAAACTTTGTGAAGAACTCGCATATCTTCTTGGCCATGTGAAACAATGTAACTACCATGCTGAGAATCCATGACAGGTGGTGGGAAGTTACAACTTCTCAGAAATGGTCCCTTTTCAGCAGTATTTATAGTTGAAGCTGAAAAACAAAATTCAAGAAACAATTTAGAATGTGTACCTAGTGTGCATTTGAAAGAAAAACAAGATTATATTATTTACCTGAAGCAAGGTGGTTATTTGCAACAGTATATCTAGGTGGAATCCGACCAATCGGACGAGATAAATCCATCCCAGAGAAAGTATTGACTTGATTGCGTGGCCCTTTTAGATTTGAAAAGTCAAACATGTTTTGGTTAGAATTTAGATCAGCAGAAGAAGCTACTCTCCTATGGAAATTCACAGGTCCAACATTGTCTTCTCTTGAGTCATCAGAAAGCCGATGATGAAAACTTAACCTCTGATCATTTATAGCATCAGGATGATTAAGTTTTTAACAAATATCTCCATCAGGAATGGAACTTTTTGAGAGGCTCAAACTAGACAAAGAAGATGCCACATCAGCAGTGCGAACCACGATACTCACAGGAGGAAGGCCAGGACTAGATACAGACGAACCCACAACTGGTGTAAAAAGAATGCGAACATGATGATGTTTCGTGTTCATTAATTGAACTCGAGGGATGAGAATTTGATATAAATGCATTCTGGCTTGCAGGGCGAAAATTCGATTAGATGAAGATTTAGGCTGTGCAAGTCCTTCCTACACAAAATCAACCACTTCAAAAGTTAAACATAACGGCAATTAGAATCAACTAATGCTACAAAAAAGAGAGATTTCGAAGATGATCAATATATCCATCCACCTGAAGAATATCTGCAAAGCTTTTTCTTCTACATCCCATTCCTGAAGCCAATAGACCAATCAAACCATCGGTTTTTTCTGACCCATTCAGCAGAGTTATTACGCGCCCTCCTCATTTCAACTGGTTCAGATTCTGCATCCTTTTGTATACCTAATCCAGGCTGCATTGAAAACAATGAAGAACTATAACCAACATCACTGCCCACATTCTTCTTCTTCCACCAATCCCCTATTCCTTCACAAGACGACCCGCCTACCTGAAACCGTTGCCCAACCGGCCAATCCTCTTTTGACAGCAATGGAGGGGGAAGTCTTGGATTAAAGTTCCCATGAGCATAATTTTATGATAAATACATAGGATGGGACCTAACTTCTTCTTCAGTTAACATTTCATTGATACTAACACCATATGAATTATCCATTTGATCAAGATTAGGGTTCCTATACAAACTTCCAACCATGCTTACAGTCGGCGGATCACCAACAGCCCTATTTTCCCTTTGACTAACTATTAACTCAAACTCATTTTCTAAACTATCATCTGAATTGATCATACCCTCTTCCATATTGTTCTTTACTCCTAATTAAAAACCCTATTTTTTCAATTAATTCATACACACCACACAATGGCATTAATACAGATAGAAAAATCTTGATGTAGAATGGAAGCGATCAAATGGCTCAAGAACAATCGATAAATCAAAGTCTCAAAAGGAACCAAAAGGTTCAAGAAACAAAGTTCTTATCGTTCAATATTAATCAACAACTAATTTCCCAAGTTCCCCGTATAAATAAGGATATAAAACTTAAATAAAGAAACAAATAAATAAAAGATAATAACTCTCACGAAATCTTCTAACTCCATGCACCTTCACATATTTGAATTTCAAAACCTCCATAATTATCTCTCCATGTGAATTCTTTAATAATATTCACGAATCTTTAATTCACTGAATCACGTAATGCACGGGTTATAATCAAGTGTGGATTTTGGTAATTAATTCTCGATGCTCTTGTGTCATACATGCTCCTGCATCATACTCCCGTTCTTCAAAAAAAACTCGTCCTCGAGTTTTATCTCTGGAGGCCGAACAAAAACCACCGGGATCAAACGGAACCTCATTGCGTCCCTTGTTCCATACTGTGATGACTGACGATTGGACTTTATCTTCACAAGTTGTCTCGATTGGCTTCAAGCAAGTACTATTCGGATGAGCGGGTCCCGGGTCTATTGGGTTGTCGGGTCCCCTCGCCTCCTTCTCCTCCTTCTCTTCGAAAAAGACTCGTCCTCGAGTCTTGAGAACGTTGAAGAGATCCTCGCTAAGTTTAGAACGAACACCACCTCTGACCAAATCATCCATACCGTTAATAACCTGCTCCACATACAAAAATAAAACAAACCCTACTTGAAATTCGATCCACATACCAAAACAAATGCTCAGCCATAAGATGCAAAATAAATACTTCATCCTTTGACTATCCTTGTTAAAGACTACAGAGCCATAGGATAGAAAAATTACTCTCCATGTCTGACTTTTGAATTTTTGGGATACGCCAAAATAAATATCCTTTAATTTATGTAATCCCAAGTTTTGAACCCCAAC